>PVKU01004642.1:0-141717 GCA_004027475.1 Anoura caudifer | reverse complement strand
TGGCAGGTGTAACTGATTGTAGGAGGAGTCGGAAATGGGGGTACAGAAGAGATTTGGCGCCGGGATTTAAACGGGGAAGCAGCAGCCATTGAGAGAGAATCCACGTGCTTTCCCAAGAGTTAGGACCCTCACAACCCTGTGAGGGAAAATCACCATGTGGCTTTAGCAGAGAATTGCCACGTGGCTTTTCCAGAGTGGGGACCCCTTCCCCACAGCTTTGGTAGAAGAAGGACCACACGGCTTTGGGGTGCTCCCTATGGCTGTGTGGCCTGGGAGCAAGAGAGACTGTCTGAAAGAAGGGTGAAAGAACTCTTGCCAGTAGGCCATGAGAAGGTGCCACATGGCTTTGGATTAATTGGAGATCCTGCCTGGACGACGACACAGCTGACGGTGTCCAGAGCCTGGATCCCGGACGTGTGCTTCTCTTCCTTGCAAGTACGGTACCCTGACTTAGGGCAGAGGGAGATAGGAAGCACTGTGGGCGTCTGTGGGTATCCTGAAGGACTTTGATATTTTAATGAAGTTAAGTTGCTACTTTAACTCTGTATAGCATTAAATAAACCTTTCCTTTCCTTTTCACAAATCTCTGGCTTTGAGAGGCATCTTTCCATAAGGCGGCAGACAATAACGGACCTTCTGTTTGCTCTGGAACAAAAAGACTAAAGTGTGTATACCAAAATGAAGGTGACTGGCCAAATTTTTGAATAAAATAAGACTTTGTTTCATCCCATTCTTGGAAAGTCATAATCAGAGGATAGCTTGATTAATGTGAGTGCTAGTAAAAATTAGTTATAAAACTGGACAATCTAATGGTATAATTGTTTTCTGTGATAAACTTTCTCCCAGGACTAGGATATTAGTTAATTAATGTAGAACCTTTCTTTTTTATCAGACTTTAAGTCATTATTTATAAAACGTGCCTAAGAAATTTCTTCTAAACCTGATACTATATATGCTCAAGTGCTTTAGTTTGATTAGCATTAAGTCTTGATTTGGTCTAGGAATTTTTATTTCCATTTAAAGTAATGGTATATCACTTTTATAATGCATATTGGTTTGATTTTATACTTTATCTCTGAGAAGTTATATTTCTTTTCTCTTAAAAAACATTTTAGAAGCATCTCACTATTGTTTCATTGTAATGCTCAGGAACATTTGGAAAAGCTGGGGACATTCCTATTATAATGTAAGCCTAATACTAAGCCTAATGGCATGAAGTGAAAACTTATAACTATAATAAACTATGTGGGTGAAGAGTTTAAGAGTGGCTTGGTTTGAACCAATAAAAATATTGTCAAGAGTTATGAGATCCTGGATGGATCCTGGAGAAAGATGAAATGGAGGTCAGTAGTTGCAGATTCTAGAACAAAATACTAGGATAAAATTCACTCTGGAATGTGAAACCACTCTAAGCCCTTGCGTAGAGAAGACTGGGGCACTCTCGGGTCTATCATGGAACTTCACTGATTGAGGGCCACTCTGTCTTTAGCCATCTTCTGGGTCCTGGCAAACACAGAACTGAATGTTGAAAGGAAGATTACTGCCATGCAATCTACAGAGGAAGTCCAACATTAAAGAGTTATTTAAAAATTCATTAAATAATCCATTAAGTGGCAACATACTGTAAAATAAAAGTTTAGAATTCCATGGGAAGAAATCCAATGGTATTAAACAGAATCTGCAGGGGGGCTGGACTCTGAAACAACTTTCTGGAATAATAGAAAAATAGATTCATTTGCTTCTAAGTATGAATCTGCAATTACCAGCAAGGGATTATCATATGTAAAAAGAAAAATAAGATAATAGTTGTTGAATGTGGGCTCAGAGGATCTAAGAATCTTCCTTTCATTTATATTTTTTGTAATATTGGCAACATAAGCAGGTGTCTTTGGGCAAATGTTTTCTGAGAGTCAGTGAATGTCCTGAGGTATAATAACTAGTCTCGTTGGGATTCCAGGCTATATCTAACTCAAGTGCATTTACTCAGTGACCCTGTGCATATTAGAAACTCCAGATGCCTATTTTGAGATTTATCCACTTTTATAAGCAGAGACATATGTCCTAGACAGGAATGTGGAAGACAGAACATTAATAAGCTGCACCCAAAAACTGAGGAAAGTTGAGGAGCCAACACACAGTAGGTGGTATCTGTGTCGTTTATTCATTTTGCAACTTGTCACCTGTGCCGAAAAGTGCAGCCAGAGTTTCAGTGGGATTCGAGAGAAGGTGAGGTTAACAAATCATTTTCTCTTTCTACTCCTGGGGTTTGAATGTCACCAGAGCCCTAAGATGCAATAGAAGATTTTAATGTACATTTGGGTGTATGATCCTTTCTATTATCATTCTGATTATTACTATCATTCTTCACATCCTATTAGCTTTTCACCTTGAGCTAATGTGACATTTCAGTGCTATGGAAAATCAATGAGGCAAAAATTTCTCACGCTACCACAAACAATTACTGTTGATTTAAGTACCCAAACTAAATACCACATGGACAATGTAGAAAAGAGATTAAAATGCAGCATATCCATACCATTTGTTATTGAGAATCTTTTAAGTGGTCTTCAACATTAGTGTTTTCTGCTGGGAAGAAAAGACTCCCTTACAGAATGACCAGAACCTGAACTGAAACCTGCTTTCAGCATAAGTAGCTACATCCTCACTTCTGATAATGATACCAAACCTCGGATTTAAATAGACTTGAATTGCTGTTTTAAATTGTCTCCTGCCTCAGACGTTGCTTTTTTTGCCATCTCATTCTGTTGTTATGGTTTTCCATTCTCTATAGTTGTTCCTGTGGACACCACAACAACTAACATGGTAGTCACGGAGCTTCACAAGCAGGGTGGTCCTCTCAAGAACACTTGATGTTTGCCAAGAAGCTTCTCTGACTGAGATTTTGAGTGACAGGAGTGGTGGTTTGTCAAGCATATTTTTAGTTTCTCCTGGGAAACAACAGGCTCATGTTTCCTTGCATCTGGCTTTGGTCACATGACCAAGTCCTGGCCAATGGAAGGTGCACAGAAGTGATCTTTGCTCATAAAACCTTTCCCAGGTGAAAGATTTTATTGCTCTATTCTCTTTCTTCCCTGGTATCCTTGGTCAACACTGATATCCAGGTGGCCTTGGAGGTTATGTAGTTTCCAAGCCTCTGCTATTCTGGATCCCTTTCTTCCACCTATTCCTTGAATATTCATTATGTGAGTGAGAAACAGTCTTCTAAGGTATTAAATGGCAGAGATTCACTAATCCACATATTCTAGCAGCTAGTATTACCTTATCTAAAACATTTGGCTTTGTCTTCCATGGCCCATTGGCTAATGTTTTATATATCCCTGCAACAGCCAGGGATTTCCAGAGAAATAGACCCCTAAGATCTCGCTATCTCTGTCTCTATCTCTATCCCTATCTCTATTTGTATTTCCATCTCCCTATCTCTCTGTCTATTTATCCATCTATCTAGCTAATCTATCCATTATCTATCTACTTATCTATGGAGAGATTTGTTCAAGGAATGGGCTTGCACCATTGTGGGGCTGGCAGGACTTAACCCCATTGGGCAGTGCCACCGGCTGCGAGTGCTCAGGCAGTGGCTGATGCTTCAGTCTTGAGGCAAAATTTCTTCTTCCTCAGAAAAACCTTGGTTTTGCTTTTAAGGGCTTTCCACCGTTTAGATGAGGCCCTCCCTCATTATCGAGGTAATCTCCTTACTTAAAGTCATCTGATTGCAGATGTTAACCACATCTACCAAACACTTTCACACAACAGCTAAATTAGTGCTTATAGTTCTGGCTAGAAAGACACATTGAACTATCTTGCCCTGAGGAAGCAGACCCGCTTTGCTTAAATCCAGAAATTTAAACTCTTAGAAATTCCATAAGAGCTTCTTATCAATGTGATGGAAATGTCTAAGTAGAAAATTTTATTGGAAATACATGTATTTTACTATTAGAAAAAGCATGTATATACCAGGAGTCACTAAATAAAATCTACAGTGGCCAACCAGACACAAGAAATGTGTGAATAAAGCTGAGCCCAAGAATGTGAATAGTGGAGCTTGTGGAAACCCGGAGTAGGTAGTAGAATTCAGAAGGTTTATGACATTATGTAGGGAAGAAACAGAACTGTCTGTTGGTTGGCTATGGTACTTTGTAGCCTCTAAATGACAACATTATTTTTCTCTGAAAAATATCAAAACTGTTGGGATGGGACAATCCCACTGGGATTGGTGACTCAGGAAACCCATAGCAGTCTTTGACCTGGAAACAAGAAAAAGTGAAGGCACAGAAGACACGTAACATCTACTCTCTATGTAGAAGTATGATTTGGGTGGGCATAAAATGCAGGGTGAGGCAGTGATGTGAGGGAATATGTATGTGAATTCCATGGGCTCAGTCTTATGTGTCATTGAAAGCAATGATTTTAAATCATGGATACAAAACCACCAACACTGATTGACGAGAGAGTCACAGAGTCAGAGCGAGACAGCACAGAGTCTACGTGCCTGCCTCGTCCCTTACTGGCTTTGCGACCTTGACCAAGTGACAGCACATTTTGAGCCTCAGTTTTCTTACCTGTCAGTTAAGGGGATTGGATTCAGTGATCCACAGAGCATCTTTCAGCTCTAACATGTTGATTCTTTGTGCCTCCTCTCAGGAGAGGTGTGAATTGCTACTCACTTCCTGGTTTGTAGCAAAGTGTCTAAAAGTCATTCAGAACTTAACCACCCTTTAAAAAATACATATCCGAAATGGTCATAGCATCTGCTAATATTTACTGTGTGCACTTGAGTGCCTGGAACTTTATATGCAATATGTTTTCATCACAGTTCTTCAATCAGGTGAAGAAGATGAAAGCTAAGATGTGAGAGGTTACATTAATCACTGAGGTTGCACAGCTCGAAGTGGCAGTGCAGGCATTTACACTCAGGACCGCTGTGCTGCACCCTGCCCGATAGCCCTGTCCGCCTTTGCCCCGATTCCCACTGGCCGTTGTGAAGTTTGTCATCAGCAAAATCAGCGAAGGGGCAGCACACGGGGTAGAAGCCAAGAGCACAGCCTGGCACCCATTCTCCCCCTTCCCTGAGAAATGTTTGCAATTGATTACACAATTTACAAAAAAAAAAAAAAAAAAGAGAGAGAGAGAGAGAGAGATAGAGAGAGAGAGAGAAAACTTGAAATGAAAGACAGTAATAGAAAAGCACAGAGATTGTTTCTCAAAGATGCTAAAATTGCCTGGGTCAGTTTCCCTTATATAAAAGCCAATGCTGCCTGTGAAGCATCTTTTTCTAGGTCTATCCTTCTCAGGAATATTCTACTGCTCAAGAAATACTTCTTTCCTTGTCTCAAAACATTGTTTCCTTCAAAAGCTTGATCTTACCAGAGAATCTCTGGGTCAAATACTAACCATAAACCACTCTGTTATGGTGGGAAGGATATAGAACTTGAATTTGACTCACAAATCTGCAAATTTTGGGTAGTAAGGTTTTGGGATAGGTATGTCATGGTAAGGCCGTTGGGAATTGGAGTGTCCTTTTGAGACACGTTTATCAAACCTTTACTATAAGGACTGGACTGGGTCTAGCACAAATTCCATTCATTATCTCATTTTATTTTATTAATGTATCTGGGCCTCGGCTCCTTTATCTTTAAAATAGCATGAAGCATCATAGTTTCTTTCTCACTGGTAGTAGGCAGATGAGGTGGTGTCACTGTTATATATTATGAATATGAAAATAATTTCCTAAACTGAAATGCCTGTATAAGTGGTCACAAAATCCAAAATTAAACAAGAAAAAGAATCCTAAGCTATTATAAGTAAGAAAAATGCTTAAATCTTGCATAAATGGAAATCCAGCCGGGCAGGCTGGGGCAGAGACTTTAGAATGTCATCAAAGTGCCTGGTTCTTATCAGCTTTCCAATCTTCTATCTTCACCATTAGCTACAGCTAAGGCCAATTTCCTTTATGATGTTAAGATACTTTGCTGAAAAATCATGACCAAGGGGATTCTTTTTTGTGTCCATCAGGGTGAAAGAAAGACCTCTCTGCCAATAATCATATACATGCACTTTCCTTTCATTAGATTGGGCCAATTTCTGTCTCCAATCATCACTGGATGAGAGTTACCACAGGAAGGCCATTCACTGACTAATCTGAATAACTAGAGATGGGGTCACTTCCCTGAATTTCATGGGGTTTGGGGGTCATTTGCACAAAATTGGACCTGTGTTTGGAAGAACACAATTGAATTTCTGGTCAGGCAGCAAACAGACTTCCTCCTGGGGGCACCTCTGCCCTGTTTTATACACCTTTCTGTTTCCTTTCTAGAAAGGCAGGGTAATTGCTAATACCACTGGCTAGAGCCCAGGGTATTTATTGCTCCCTCTTTCTAATGAGTTGCTTCACTGAAACTTCTTTAGACAGAGGTAGGGAATCTGGTCTTAAAAACAGATCGAGTCGTCACAATCTCCCCCATCTTTGTACTCCTACACAAGGTGCTTTGCTGGGACTCCCATCAAAGGCAGAATTTGGTTTTCCACCTTGTGAGTCTAGATTTGCTTTAGAAGTTGTTTAAGCCAATGAATTTCAGTAGCCTTGTGATGTTTTTCAGCTGAAGTCTCAAAAGGTATTATAGTTTCTAAATTTGTTCGCTACCCTGAGATTGCCGTGACAAAACACATGAGCCAACTTTCTTAAAGCTGAGACAGCTCATGGAAAGAAGGTCAATCTGGCAACCAGCAGGAAAAAAAAAAATGATGGCTACTTCAGAACACTGAATTTGGGTGGTTTGTTATAAAGAAATAGATAACTGTTATGGGTCTGATTATTTAAGAAAAAGGATACATATATATGTTTTGGGGGGTATATATACATCCCCCTCAAAAAACAGAATTATCTTCTGGAGGGTGAGCCCCTTGTAGTGCGTGCTTCCCCTGCTAGAGGACTGTTGTAGGAACCCATCTGGATCAGTGTACCAGCTGGGGTTGTTGTGAGAGGCTGCCTTGGGCTTCAGTGAATTTTTTTTGAAGTCCCTTTCAATGTGTTCATCCATTTCATGATGGGTGATTTACGAGCACACCTGCCCACACCATGCTGAGTGTTCAGCAGTTTTTGACCAAAACAGCACAACGCTCATGCATCACCCTCCCTATGCACCCGATCTTGCCCAAGCAACTTTTTCTTTTGTTTCCCTGGATGAAAAATCTCCTCAAAGGGAGATGTTTTGCCAATGTGGAAGAAATGAAACAAAAAATGGCAGAAGCACAAAGAAGTATCAAAATCAGTGAGTGCAAACACTGTTTTGAGCAGTGGAAAAAAGTCTCAAGAGGTTTATTACAGCAAATGCAGAGTACTTTGAAGGTGACGGAAGTTTAAACATGTAAGAATAAATACACAACTTTCATAAATACATTCCATTTTGGGGGTTCCCCCCTCATATACATAAATTTATATCAAGGTATAAAGTATATTATACTTAATAAGTGTGCTCATATTTAAAAAAGGATAAACCATAATATGTTTAAAAATATTTACTTTTAGGGGGAAGAAAGGGAATAGAGTGAAGGGGGCAGGTATAGATTTTAGACTTCTTTGTTGACTTAAATTTGGACTAATGTAAATATCAGACGACAAAATAAAATTTTAAAAGAAATCCTAAAAACTCAAACATAAAGCAAATTAACTTAAATCTCTATCTATTGATAGAACTATTGAAAGTAAATTACAGACAGAGTGATTCACTATTTATTCCTGCAGGACAAAAATAATTGCAGAAAAACAAAGTCAACAAATAAGAAACACCTTAAACCTTGGTATTCCAGGAAAAGTATTCATCTCTATTTACCATTTGTGCCACTATACTTTTTTTAATTCAAATTTTAAAATTATTTTATAAATAAAAATATTCAATGGACCCATATGGTAGTTACAAGGTAAAATGAGTTTTATTCTATTTTCTAAAGTAAAATTTCTCTCTCTTTTTTTTTTTTTTTCCTAGTAGACTATTCCAGGAAACCTGTTGATTAAAAGAATTCCTGGATGAGCAATAAAAATCTGGGTCTTTATTCCTTCATTTAATGCCTATTTTCCCTTTAGTTTAAAATGAACTATATCTTACTAAGGGGGAGTTTGACAATGAGAGAAATAAAATAAGGATCCAACTGTCCAGCAAATGATATTTTTTTTAGACTGTCATCTGCCTTTAATGAGAATGACTGGTGGGAAGCAATTCAGAACTGTAAATATTAAAGATTCTACTTGAAATACTCCCATAAGTTGCCTTTCAAAAAATGTGACTTTCATTCTTATGAAGAAGGTGAATTAGAAACTCATAATTCCCTTTCCTTCTTTTCGGGAACTGAGATAGTACCACAGTGACAATTTCAGCTACATGGGATTATAGGCTTCCCACACTATCTGAAGTAGAATGTTCCTATAAAACTTTTCTAAGCTGAAATTGTATAAAATGAAGAAGCAATTACCATCAATTTGTATGGAAATATTTTGGGGCATTCTGAGACCCCCCCCCCCCGAATAACTACCAAATTATACCAAATAACACATAAAGCCTAAAATAATGCTAACGTATAGTAAAAGCAGTGCTACTCTCGCTACTTGGGGTGCAAGCTGCCTTTGTCACGGCTGGGCTGGCTGCAAAACAAATACTGAATGTTATTTTTACTCTTTGACTTTTTTTTAAAATCAAAAAGTCCTCTTCAGATTTCTTTCTGTTATGAAAAATAGGTACCAATGTAGTTTTTAGTAAAAGCAAAATGGCAAACCTTGAACTTTTGAAAAGGGGAAAATACCTACAATTAGAACCAATTATATGTTTTTCTTCATTAAAAATGACATATATTTATGAATAGCCTGCCTAAAGACTGGAGAGTTTCTAGGATTTTTTTGAATGAGAATAAGTAGAGTTTAATTTCTTAGAGCAGCTATTCCAGATTGATTTTGTGTTTAATGGGATGAGCTGATTGAGTGCAAGTGGAGAACTGAATATCCCTAGCCCAAGAATCATTATGGATATATTGGAGAAGAGACCTTGGTAAATTAGATATCAAGCTAAAAGCAAACTCAGAATGAATTCTAATCCCACATTCATGTTTGGCCAGGCACTGATGCACAGAAAAACATAAAATCTCTTCCCTTAAGAGATGATTTCCAAGTGAGGAAAAAAGAACTTTCATAAAAATAATATTGACACGATGTGACAATGATTAATGTGTACACAGAGTTCCAAGTCTTGAGTGAGTCAGCTTGAATTTGGCAAATAGAATGGCTTCGGAGAACAGTTGTGTTTGTGTTGGAACTTTAAGTACAAGAAGAAGTTGACCAGGTATGGCGAACACTGAGAAGGAGGGAAAGGGAAGATGAAACACTGGAGAATCCAACACGCGTACATTTGGGTGAAGGAAGGGGGTGTGTGAGACCAATGTGACCAGTTAGTAGGGGCAAGGGTTATCTGGGTTTGCATTTTTGGATCTGCACCTCATATCCCTTTCATATCCATTCCCTGCAACTACTCTGAGTCAGTGAATTTTGGGGAGAAGCCAGAGGACAAAGTTGGCAGTTATCATTGTGAGCTGGGAGATGGAGAAGAACAGGGAGCATGGGTGGTAGAGATCATTAACAGCATCCAATTAGCACTGCATTTGGATGAGAACCCAGTTACTTCCTGTTTTGCTTATTTTTTCACATCCAAAATAATGATTAGGTATCATTCTAAAATGTCTGTAATTACTAATAGGATGTCTAGGGGAGTAATGGCCCAAGGACTCTTTGGATAAACTTGCCACTATGGAAAATCCTCACAAGAAGAATAGGCAGAGCAGGGCATGGTCCCCTGCTGATGGGGCTGGAGTACCCACATAAACCTATGGAACTGAAACAGGAGTTGAAGGACAAAAAAACATGGTCCCAATGCACACTTGCCAGATAACCAGAAGTGTGAGGTTGTGATGTTGTTTTTTTCACTGAAGAGGGTGGCAGTAGCATGAACAGCAACAGGAAAGAAGGAAGATAGGGTTACTGTCATTATCCAATATGTAGCTTGTCAGAGCTGAACTGTGGGCCTTTGGAGGCTGCAAGGACTTTTCTTCCTGAAGAAGATTTCCTGAAGAATGATTTCCTGAAGAATCTTCTTCCTGAAGAATGATTTCCGACTACAACTGGAGATGAAGCGGCAGGTTAGTAATGAGTAACTTTAGTTATTTTGTACTGCAATTAACTACTGCAGTTTGGTGTATCCCAAGCACCCAGAGCCTTGTGTTCAACACATCTTTGTTGAAGGAATACATCATGTCTCTTGCATCATACAGGAGTTTTTCATGCCAGGCTATATGTTTCATGGCATCAAGAATCTTGTGCAGTAGTAGATTACAAAAAAAAAAAAAAAAGGCTGAAAATTCCTCCCAACCCAGGATGAAATAGGGTTTTGCTGTTCCTTCTTTCTTTAACTCCTTGGATTTAGGTTGGCCTTCTGATTTCCTCTGATTAATGAAATGCAGTAGATATAACGTTTGAAAAGTTCTGAGTCTAGGCCTCATGGGCCTTGTAGCTTTTGTGCTCCCTCTTGAAAATAAGGCCACTATATAAAGAAGTGCAGGTTATCTTCCTTGAGGGTGAGTAACCACACAGAGAGGGAAGTTGGTACCAACACCCAGCAGGTGAATTAGAGCCTCTCACATGAGCCAACTGCCACCTCAACAAATAATTCGAGGTTGGGATCAGGCAAAAAAACACCCAAGGATATCAAGACCAAATTATTGACCCACAGATGAATGAGTAAATAAAATTCTTGGTTCAAGCTGTGGAATTTGGAGGATGGTGGGTTACATGGCAATACTGTATTTTGCCATGTATAATGCACGCCCACATTTTTGTGGGCATTATATATGGAATTACTATACCCTATTATTATACCCATGTTATGTATTCATTATACCCATGTATAATGTGCATCCTTATTTCTCTCTCAAAAATTTGGGCAAAAAAGTGCACATTATGCATGGCAAAATATGGTATTTAACCATTGTATCCTGTCTGTATTATTCATCGCTGGATTTCTGCTCATTAGCTGACACATACTTAGACCTGGGTAATTTTTTGTTTATTGACTAAAAATTTTTATTTGTATAAGAATCATACATACAAGGTAAATATTCTCATTTTGCAGATGAGGGGAAAACTTCAGAGAGATAAAGTAACTGGTCTTTATTAGTCAGCCTAGCAACTGAAAACAGGTAACACAAAGTAGGTTAACTTAAGAAGAATGTAGTAAAGGGGCTCTTAATGAAGACATGAGTAGGGAGGTCATTTACCTGGGGTTGTAACATGGAACCTTATTGCAGCTACCCTAGGGCTGAAGAGCAGAGAAGAAGGGGCAGTTACCAGAACCCAGGGAAAGAGGCAGTGTGGAAAGGGCTGCTTGGTCAGAACTAATAACTTTGGTGGAGTGATGTCCATGGGAAGGAAGATGCAGAAATAAGTGTCACAATCTCACTGTTCTCCTGACCTCTGATTTTTTTTGCTTATTCTTCTCATGGGACCAACCTAAAGAGAAGCAGAAATCTGAAGAACCTGTTCAGGAATCCGTGTGGGCTGTTACAGGCATGGAGAAAAGTTAAGCTCAAATTGCTGATCTAGAGGGGCAAGTGGCAGAGACCCAGGATGGTGTCCAAGGATATTGTCTAACAGGAATTCAAGTCTGACAACTTCCAAGACTCCTTGCAGCATGTATTTTATTGAGTGCAGATATCAGGTTCTTGGAATGTGAGAACTGATCTCCAACACTTCTTTCCTAAATATTTTGCAAGCTTAATTCCCTGAAACCTGTCTGCTTGGCACAGAGGTCATTCCTTGCTCATTAGCAATTTAATTAGTCCCAGAGTGGGGCAGATGGGTAGATGATGCTTGTCAAGAAGAGGAAGCCATCCTATTCATACACACATTTTTAATGGTATTTGCACTCCTGCTGCCCTTGGGAGGCTGTTTCTCATGGTCAGAGATTATTTTCCTTGATAACCTGATCCTATTTTGAGTTTTGTGAAAGATGCAAGGGTAGTTGTTGCAACGTTGGAAGTTTTGACTTCCTTTCTGATTGTCAATTTCATGAACTGAAATGACAGCAGATGCAGAGTGGGTTTCAGACCAGAAGAGAATTTAGTTATACACATATAATTTCTAAATTTCTGGTAGACAATGTGGGGAGCAGAGCGCCCGCAGTGTGTAGGGCTCGGGGCTGAGCTCCTAGTCCTAGCCTCCCAGCTGAGAGGTGTGTCACCGTGATCCAATTATTTAAACTCTCAGTGATTCTATTTCCCATATATCAAAACATCAAAATTATGCCAGAGTTATTTATAGCACACTAAAAATGCAGAACTCTTTTGTATTTGTAAGATATTCTTCTTCACAAATGCAAATATTCTGCACCCCATGGAAAAATCAAGCAAACATACATGGGGCTTTGTTTTTTGAACACATTCTGTTGCCCTTGATGGCCTCCCTGCAGAACTCTGTCTTTGAAAGCTGTGCTTTGTGGGGAAAGGCCACAGTGAGTTGGCCACAAAGAGCCTTGACCTTGTGTGAGATTCTTTTGTGTTTGCCATCCTGGGAAGCAAAAGGCTTAGTCTCGAGTAGACCCTTAGGGGTTCCCCCAAGGGAAGGGATGTTTAATTCACAGAATTCCACTACTTTAATAATCAGAGGGACAATGGAAGGCTGGCATGGATTACAAGGTTTATGAAATACAGTTCTCACCAGCGGCCTCGGTTTCCTCTTTCCTCTTTGGTGATAGAAAGAGAAGACAGCAGCAGGAAAGTGAGGCAGTGATGTGTCACTCCTCTGGCCTGGGTCCAGATGGGTATTTGTACACAACTCAATGTTTGCAGAGAGAAGAGAAGCCATATGGGAAGATGGAGACATGTTAAAAGGAGGGCCAGCCAGTGTGGTGGAGACTATACGACCAGGATGCCTGAGGGAGGCATTTGGAGAAAAGACAGTGACTTTGTTGTCTATTCTCTCTTGGTGCTTCTAAGACAATTTGGGAAAATGGATAGAGGCAGAGCTGACCCAGTGTCACAAAAGAGGGTCACAAGAGAAAGATTGTTTTTGTAGGGGCTTGATATTAGGCATATTTAGGAAATCTTTTAAATGTTGCTTTTATTCTGATGAGCTATCTAAACTTAGTACATAAACTACAAACCTGAAATAAGGTGTAGAAGTTATATTCCAGGCATACATGCATACCTTCTTTTTCCATATACCTTGTCTCACCCCAATTCTATATACTTGACCATGTATAGAGATAGACATAGAAGTTTATGTATATATTTATATGCATATATATGTAATGTATGTGTATATGAATGTACATAGGTCAGTATATGGTACTGGTGTATGGTTTACTTGTGTTAGGTGGCTGGCGTCCTCATAGGGATAGGACGTTATTTCATCCTCCCACCTTGGATCCCTGTGCAGCCTCAGAGTGCATCCCCCACTTAAGCTTTGGTTCTGTGGATGCCCATCCCAGATCAAAGCTAATTCAATGGCCTGGCACAATTCTGACTCTGTTGAAGCAAGAGGAATAAGACATTCAACTTCTGAAACTATGATGGCTTATTTCTTTATGGATGGTGTTATATTTTTTAAATCTTATTTGGAAAAACAATTCAGAGCACATAACTATCACTTTCATAAGAGAAAAAATGTAGCTATGATATACTTGCTTGAGACATTGCTATAATATGCTTCCAAAAAATTGACCTTCTGACTATTTTGCTTAAGACATCATAGGCCTCAGCCTTAGGAAAATGCTAGCTGATTCTTCAGTGAATGAATTACAGAGGAATAAAAAAAGGACAACAAACCAGTTGTCCTCTTATTCAACCAGTGTCTTCTAATAGGTCAGGCACTTATATGTGGGTGTATATACACACACATACAACCAGGACGATTCTATGGGTTGACTGGGCCCATTGTAATGTAGACCTGACCCAGGATTTTATTTGTCACCTGAGATCTATACACCTTTGCTCTACCAAGGAGTCCACTGAGCATTTCAGATCTCCTGGTTATCAGAGAAACCACCGTGTCTGAAAGCCCTAAAATGGCAGAAATATTTTGTTTAGCCCATTGTACATTCACACTGAAGAATGGCCATAGGACCCTTTGGTGAAGATTTTGAAATATATTTAATATGCATTCTTGTGTCTGTAAGATCCTGCCTCGAGAAAGCCCAGCCTCTCCTTTAGTAGAAGGGCTCTGAGCTTCAAAATGGCACAGTCTGGATACTAGCTCAGAGATCGTGATTTCCCATCTCTGTGCCTGAATTCAAAGCTCTTGATATAAATAAATCAGGTAGTTTTTTGTTGGCCGTCCGACTATTTCATCTCTAGGAATATCTTAACTTATTAGCCATTGCAACAGTTCCCTGAGTGCCAAGGCTCTCTTGTTCCCACTCCAGCTTTATTGCCTGTCACGGTAATCTATCCACCTTTCCTCAGAAGGTTAAGTGCCGGCATCTTGCCTCTGCTCCACCAGAGTGCTACCATTCCCATCGATAATAATGAACACAAATCTGGAGTAGACTTTCTGTTATTAATCCTGATCTATGGAGGACAGTGGGCACTACACTTCTCAATGAAGCCATTGCCCCTCTCCCTTGCTAGTGTGTTCTTATTGCTTTAATAAATGGAGTTATCTCTGGACATTCTCAGGGAGCAATCAGCTGGTAGGTTCTCTGGTTTCACATAATAACTCTATTCTGACACTCACCTCTCCGTGGAACTCAGCAGACCACAGAAATGACACTTGTTTACATTGTGAGAACGGAAACAAGATAACAGAGCTTTGCCTTGTTGGACCTCAGCTGAGAATGTGTACATTGGGCTGCTTTGTGCCTTTTCATCATATTGTGCATGTTCTCGAAGGACTATGAAAATATCATGAGTATTGCTTTGCAGGAGCTAATACATTTTACCAAGTAGGTACATTTGCAAATACAGAATCTGCAAATAATGTTCAACTCTATTATCAGATACTTGGCCAAATTTGGTCATACTTAGAAGGATTTGACTGTAAAGATCAACAATCACTGATATTTATTAATTACTTACTAAACAGTAGTCAGTGTTCTAATTGCTTTAGTTGTTTTTTATTCTTGAAACAACTTTGTAAAGTAGGTACCATTATTATCTTCATTTTCAGATGTGGTGTTTGAGAGGAAGGGCAGCTAAGAAATTTGAACTAAGTCACACAGACAATGAATGGGAAGCTGGACTTTAAATACACACATCGAAGCATCACTTTGCTGTAGTGAATGCTGTAACGTGCAACCCTGTTTTGCCAATAATGGCCCATAGCTGAATAGAGCGCCTTTTCCACAGGTCATTTGCATCCAGTGAATGTTCAAACTGAGGACGCAAAGGCCCAGCACCTTGCCCCTTCCAGCTCAATAGAGTACATCACTGACATTTTCCACAGGTCCCCACAGAATCCATCGAGGCCATTGTTGCAACCACATCAAAGTTCAATATCTCCCACAACCCAGGTCTGTTTCTCTCATTTCCCCTCAGATGTTTTCCTGAGAATTCAGCCCAAGAAATGATGTGCACATGCAGATTTCCATTTCAGTGTCTGTTTCCTGGAAACCAACCTATGGGAGTTGAAATGGCTGACACCCTTTTCCATTTACCACACAAATGGGTAGATTATTTGCTAATTTTACAACCATAAAGTTTAAAACATTAGCATGCCCATTTCTGTCCAGACATATTCAAATAGTTTAGGGTATCTGTAGAACTCAGTTCTCTGGATGCTTCCTCTGTTCCAGCCATGAGTACTATCCCGTGTGCCAGGTCTCCCAAGCCTAGACAATTATCAACACCGAGTCAGGCATTGGAAGTTGCACCAATGGAAGGTGTTTAGCTATTCAGCCTGCGACATTGTGTCTTCGTATTTTCTTAACCTAGTCAAGAGGGAGTCAGGTTTCTGATTATTCAGAAAATATGTCCTTTGGTCAAGCAACCTCATACTTTCTCTTGGGAGAGAGTTTTTCAATGGAATTTCAGCAGTGAAAAACCAAGCTCAAAATCCCCAGCAAAAGCCTTTTGAGTAGCAAAGCTTTCTTTCCTAGCTCTGCCACTGATGAGAATTTGGTCAAGACCTGGAGAATGGCCTATGTGATGCACACACTTCCCAGAGAAGTCCACAGCTACCATAGTGTTCGCTTTGGTAACTTCCAGCAGGATGATATCCAAGAAACAATTTTGCTCTCCTCCAGGAGGACTGACTGAGGATCGTTTCCTCAGCTCCTGAACTGAGTGAGGGCCTTAGACTTGTATACCAGCATCTAACAAAGACTTCCATATTTACCACCACTAGAGAATGAAGATTGTTCTTGCCTTGAGGAAAATGGAAGCTTCAGCCTGTGGGCCTCTGCCACAGTGGGGTTCCTGCTCTCTGTCCCCTTGCCTTTTTGGTCATTAAAGAACAGTGGCTCTCTTTAGCAAATCTTACCCTTTTCTCACTCCCAAATGTACCTTTATTAGTTTCAGCAAGGGCTGCTTTATTATTCCATGTTTTATGACACACAAAAGTATTTCTTTTTAATGACCGAGCCCTATTAGCAGCTACTGCTTTAGGGAAGCTCTCTGTTCAATATAGGCAGCTATTTTTAGAGATAAACTATTCCTAAGCTGTATGAACAATTTTATCTTCCATCTATATTTCACTTTACTACCCTTCTCAACTTTTTGTGCTTCATTGTTCTGGGATAGTATCCAGACCCGCCACCTGAGGGAGAACAAATCAGGACAAGTTATATTTTCATGCCACCCATACTCATGCCAAACACTGCAAGGAAGTAACTACAAATTCAATGGAGAAATTGGTAGTATATTCATATTAATTTTTACAAGAACATAATACTTGGATAAAGTATGTCTTTTTAGGGTGCCAAGTAATAGAAATAAGTGAGCTAAGAACAAGGAGCCATTGAAGGTTTTAATGTCGTATTTATCTCTGTGTGTATGTTTTCTCATTGTTCTGGATTTCATATTTTACACTGCAGTATTTATTTAAGTAACCCTGTTTCTGGATGAATTCCAAATTGCCCATCATGATAGTTATTGAAACATCATAGAGATGCTGATTAAGAGTCTTAGAATTTTATCTGTGGAAGGGACTTTATAAATTCACCATCACATTTTAAAAGGGAACAAAATTGAGTTTCAGAAAATTTAAGCAATATGCAAATGTCACACTTTGGTCAAGCCAAGCCTGAAAACATGTTTTTAATTTCCAATCAAGGATATATCCTGCCTTATCATCATTTTGTGCAAATAGACAGAGTCCCAACCTTTATATTATATGACCTCCTTGAAATTCACACTGCGAAGATATAATTCCAGGAGAAAGTATTCTAGCATAATCATGAATACTCTTAATGTGGAGTTCCTGAAATGTAGTACTGGTTTCACTCAGAATTTTCTCAGGAGGCTTTTCTGATAGTATAAACTGTTTTTGCATGACCATGTCTATATTTATCTTCCTGGTGTGTGTACTATAATAATTAACCCCAAACCTGCCAGGATCTGTATTAAAATGGTAACAGAGGATACTTCCTCTATTGTTATTCTTTAAGAAAGATAACCTTGAACTATCTGTTATTTCTTATTTAACAAAAAAATGAAATTGAGAGAAATATTATAGTGGAATTGAATAATGCATTACAGGTATGAACTTCATCTCTTTTTTGGTAGTTCATCTCTGAATAAGGGGACTGCATACCTGGAACACACTGTTTCTCTTTGTATCTCACCATTGTGAAATTAATTAATGTATTTTATTCAACAATATTTACTAAGCACCTCCCTGTACTGCGCGGGGTGTTGGAAATACGTGTCGGAGAGCTAAGCATAGTCTTGACACTTGTGGAGCCTTTAGGAAGAGGGTGACATAGGCTCCAATGAAATAATAACACAAATTTAAATCATATGCATAAATATAAAATTATAAGTCTTACGAAGGAGATGAATAATGTGCAATGTTAGTATGAAAAGGGTGTTTGACCTAGTCTGACATGTCAGGGAAGGCTCTCCTGGGAAAACAGCATTTTATGTGAGAATTAAAATGATGAGAATGAGTTAGTGCAGAATGGTCGTAAGGGGTGGTGTTCGATGATAGAACAGCATGTGCAAAGCCCTGTGGTGAGAGAGAGCATGTTTTGCTTGAAAATTAAAAAGAAGGTCAAGGTAGCTGGAGCTTTGAAAGTGGAGGGGGTCATGGTATGAGATGAGATGAAGCAGTATTTAGGGCCTAGACCATGCTGAGCTATATTAGTTATTTTAATTGTACTTCAAGAGCAAAGAGTAAAAATAATCCATTGAAGGATTTTACTCAGACCTTTGATACCAGATTTGCAGGGAAAATAATTGATTTATGGGGGTAAGTGTGAATTTAAAAGCATGACAGAGGAAGGAGAGTCTTTCTATATTTTAGAAAGATGTGAGGTTGTCTGAACCAGGGTGGTGGTGGTAAGGGAAATAGAAGTGATGTATTCAAGGTGTAGTTAGACCTGGCATTCAGGGTTTGTTAATGGAGGTAGGAAAGGAGAGAGAGTTGTCAAGGATGTTTCCCAGGTACGCAAAAAGCAGAGAAGGATTAACAATAGTGTTATTCACTGAAAGAGGGAGACATAGAAAACAATGTCAGAGCATAGAATAGCCAGTGATTCCAGTTTGGGATGTGTTCAGTTCTACCTGGTGGTGCTTTGTCAAAAGGGTAACTGGAGATATGCATATGGAAGCTCAGAGGAGAATTAACAGTCATCAA
The DNA here is from genome assembly GCA_004027475.1 of Anoura caudifer. Taxonomy (NCBI): domain Eukaryota; kingdom Metazoa; phylum Chordata; class Mammalia; order Chiroptera; family Phyllostomidae; genus Anoura; species Anoura caudifer. The sequence continues at coordinate 122,876 of PVKU01004642.1, read as the reverse complement.
CATAAAGACAGAGATAGTAGAAAGATAGAGAAAGTAGACCTCTTCCACTGTGATATGAGGGAGGTAGAGGGCTCAGGGAGAGAAGAAAGTAAGCTTGGGAGCCTTGTGGGTGGCAATGAAGGATCCCTGTTTTATGGTGTACATTTCCTTTTGTATTAGACAATGAGAGTGAGGCCAGGAGCTGGATAGTCAGGGTTTTGTGGGGAGCACAGAAGTTTAAAATAATTGTGGGAAGTGGACAAGCCTTGTTGACCAGAAAACTGTCTGATTTCAAGCAAGTGTTAGGGCCTCTTTTAACAGGAAGATTGTGAATTCATTGTAGCATCAATTTGGTTTTGTGTGTGTGTCGTTTTTCTCATGCAGAATTCAGGTGCTCAGCTGAGTGCAAAAGGAAAAGAAATATTTAGCTTGATTCAAATTAGTATTTTTTCAAAATAGGCTTAATGAAAAATGCAAAGGGAAAGAAGTGATTAGCAAGACTCTTTTTGAAATGGTGTACCAAAGAACCTAAACTGGATAATGAGAGGATTAATGAAAAGGGAAGATTATTGGATTGGGAAAAATTATAGGCATTTATTAGTCAAGGTAATATAAGGAGTACAATTGACTAAGCAATCTGGATTAACAGGAGACTGTGAACATAAAGACTGATTGTAAAAGGTTAAGAATGGATTGTAAATGATGAAGTAGGAAGCAGCTATTGTGGTAAGAAAGATAAAGATGGCATCATTTGGACCACAATGTTGGGTGGGGTGTGGGAGATGGGGAGAAGTGGGATTACTAATCTTAGAAATAGAGTTATTTCAGGTGGTAATAAGTTCTTACGTGTGGTTATGGAAGCGGGTGTCTAAGGTATCTCTGAGGAGTGCATGTTGGAGAAGATTATTATTGTTAAGGAGCTCAAGAAAGTTGAGGCCAGTGTTCTGGATGGGTTAATCTGTGAATGACAGTTAAAATAGATAGTTTTCAAAATGTGAAGGTCTTTGATGTGGGAGAGAAAAGAGCAGGACTACTGAGCATGATAGCTTTATCAGAGAGGAAAATGTTAGACACAAATGTCCATAGCTCCGAAGGTGCAATGTTTTATAAGAGGAGGGAAGAGTTTTAGAGACTGAATACCAATCTCATTTGTTCTTCTCAGTCACATAGGTAGACAAAAGTTCTCATCCTACCTGGCAGTTCGACTGGGGCCATGTGACTGAGTGCTGGCCATTGGTGTACAAGAAGAAGTGATGCCGCCAGTCTTTTAGCCAGATCAATAAATAGCAAGTATGTCCTTCCATTGATTCCTTCCCTCCATCTGCATCAGGAGGATGTTGTCACAGTTAACTTAAAATTGCAAGGTGTAAACAGCCAAAGATGGAAACAGACTAGTTTTTGAGTCACTTCTCGACAAATATTCTAACTGCATTTATTAGACAAAGGCAGTGATGTGATCAAGAATAAAAAGGCTCCCAAAGGGAGGGTCCCATGGCTTGGGTAGACTCATGGACAAGAGATGTCTTCCAGAGAGCCAGACCATAAACCTTGGGCTGAGACTTTCACTGTGTCTGCTCAACATCATTGCAGAACTGTTCAGCCCAGTGAGAGTGATGAGTTTTTCATTCTTCATCTTTCCAAATGGGAATATTTACCACTGATGCCTTGTCCCTGTTTCACTAATGTATGTGATGTGTGCATTTGTGTATGTGGGAAGAAGGCAACTTATCATTTTAGTTCAAGGTTTCCAGTATCAGGATAAACCATATCCAAAAATGACAGAGATGGCCAGGCCTTATCCATTAATTCTGGAAATTTAGCCAGCGGTAGTAACTGAATGGAGGGTTTGGGTTGTTCTGTTTTCCTGAGGGAGTGAGAATTTCATATGTGTGGAAGAAAAATTGAGGCAGATATTGATTTTATGTCCCTTTCTTACGATAAGAAAAGACTAAATTTTCCAACCTACTTTGCAGATAGGGAAGAGTTATGGGCAAGGAAATGTGGGAAGAAGTGATGTAGGCTATTTCCAGGTCTGAATTCTCAAACCAGTTGAAAACTCCTTGGTCCATTCATGGTCTCCTTTCCAGTTTTTATGGATTTAAAAAAAAGGATTCTGAGAAGACAGGCATGTGATAGAAGAAAACAGGTTCTAGGAGTCACCACTGAGAGAAAAGCTGCCAGGAAATCCTAACTTTCATGGCTGAATATGGCATGAGAGAGCACTAAACTTTTATAAGTTACTGAGTGTCTGAAGACTTATTCAGCAGCTGGTCAGTTTCATCTTGAGCATAAGTGAATTAATATCACCCAAAAATTTTTCCACAAATATATGGCACTGGCTTAGTAGTAAGAAAGTAAACGGAGAGGAAATGATGTTGGAAGCTTGGATGAAGGCAATTCATATTATGTCGAAGTAAAACATTTGGAAAATGTTCACTTCTGGTAACACTTTGGAGCAGATGATTGGCCTAACCTACCTGGAATGTCTAGTGTAAGATATTTGAAAAAGTCATGTAATTAATGTTTTTTGGCTGTTATTGCATCCGACAAAGTGTTACAAGGAAGGGCTGTCATAAAGAAAAATTGACTGGTTTTCTAGCAAAAATGAAAGAGAATAGGTAGGGTGCAAAGTTATTGGGCCTTGTGGGGTCAGAAAAGCCTCTTTCTAGACTCCAAGTAGTAATAAATGGGATTTAAAAAACTTTTGAGTATCAAAATCCAGTTCAGCTTTTCATTTTACTGAAATGGTTCAGCATGACGATGAATCAGCGTGTGGTCTGTATTCATATTTAATTCAAGAGAACATCAAGGTACTAGTCATTAAACACAGAGAAGGTCACAGCCCAAGGATTATATCTACAAAGAACTTTGGATGTGGTTATTGGGCTGTGAATTGACTAGAAAAAGACAAAGCCCAAGCCTAATAAGTTTTGAAAAATAAATGTCTTGCTAGGGAAACCTCAAGACTAGAATAAAAAATCTCTCTTACTGTTGTAGGCATTAAAACAACTTCCAGCCCCTTAGTTTCCCACAATCAAGAGGCAGCCTTCAAGGCTGCATTGCCTCAAGGAGGTCACACTGATCCTTATTTAAGATGTGTCCAGGTAGGAAAATGGGAAGAAAGGCAATTCCCTAGGATCGAACTGAGGTTGAGGAGAGCTGGGACCAAAAATAGATCCTTCCAAAGACTGGAACTAGTTCATGGAATCTCTGCTCCCTCCCAGATAAGGATAATTCCCAGTGCCAGGTGTCTGAATTTCAAAATTGCTATGGACCTGTGACTGTTCTGTGTGTCTCCCTTTCTGTCTCTAACCTGCCCCCCACTTTTTTGAATGGAACTGTCTGATATCCTTTCCATTCCCTAGCATTGTATATTGAAATGAGGCATATGTTTTATCTGTATGAAAAAAAGCCATACGTGGACTTGATGGATAGGACGGCAGGTCACCTGGAGAATCAGATTTTGAGCTAGGAATAGTGGACAGATGGCAATTTGGCTTGCATCCCTTAGAAATAAAGAGTATTCTAAGTGTTGGAGAAAGGATAAAATTAATATTTATTGACCAGAATATTGAGTTATGGCAGATACTCCCTAGTCTATTTCCTCTTCCTGGGACTCCTAGAAGTCTATATTTCGAAGTCACTATTTTGGTTAGGTGAGTACCACATAACTGAGTTTTGGCTAAAGGGATGTAAGCAGAAGTAACATGTCACTTTCCGACTTGGGTGAATAAATACATAGTGTGTATTCACCTTAATTTTCTTCTCACCTTGCTGGCTGAATGATGCCAAACTACCGTAATGTCAAAAGATGGTGGAACAACCCCAAAAGCCGCTGATTTGAGGAAAGTTACTTGACCTCATGAGACTATTCTTTGAGTGAGAAATAAATGTTTGTGTCATACCCAGGAATTTCAGAATTTCTTTGGTACTGTGGGTAGTGCTACCTTATTCTGACAACTACAGGGGCTTAATGAAAAGAAAGACAGTTCTTTCCTCAAATTTATAAAATGTAAACTTTGAGAGAAGACATCATCATTGGAAACAATATCTTAAGGAGAAAGTAGTGTTTTCATTAAAGTAAGGAGGTAGTTATGAGACTTCTCTCCAGCTAGTGTTCAGTTGGTTATTCAAGATGATTTCTCTACAATTGAGTTGTAATTCCAGATTGGTCCTGGGGGAGGGGAAGGTTATTGTAGCTTCCACTTATTCCTCTGCCATCTTAGATCCTCTGTAAAGTAAGGAAGTAAAGAAAAAGGTAAGGAAGGAGAGTAAAGATAAAAGTGAGCTTGTTTACTATAGAGTAGAATTTTGGGATAGGAGAGTGAAAGGTTTAGAAAGGTAAACATAAAGTATAATTAGTTAGAATCAAGGAAATAGAAAGCATCTTAACGATTGCAACTCTAAAGACTGAAGGGCCAGGGTATAGGGAGGACTTACACAATAGGGATGAAAGGCCTGATAGGCCCAATTTTTATTGTCAGACTAATTAAACAGCATGGCTGTATGTCTCATTGCTGGAGGACTGGGGTTATTCCACTGTCATATAAGGCCACCAGCTTTCTTGCTCAATGTCCCTGAAGCCCAGAGTGGTGACAGTCCCTACAGCAGTCATACTTGGACAGTGTGATGACAGCATCAGTGATTTTAATCTTGGTATTTTGTTTCCTCAGTTCTTACATTGATTGCCCCTAACCCTTCTTTGGAGGCTATTCAAAGGTCAATGTGTCATTGAGATGGTCACTAGTTTCTTGAAGTATCTTCAGGCCAGTTGTCAACTTCTTTACAATGCTAGTAAAGATTCCTACTTTTGACAGCTGTTTCCTATAGGTATCATTATTTTTTTATTTTGAACCCAGAGAATAGTTTTCAAGAGGGACATGATTCCTTTCAGGCCTATTTTTCTCTGAAGGCCTTAAACTTTATTTTTCTTTAGCCTTATACATGTGTTTCTCTAGAAAGTTTGAGAGTGATGTTGTTTACTACTTTGCACAGTGCTCTCTTTATGAGGGCCTCATGTAGAAAGTCTCTATGAGGTCCATATCAGTAGAAAGTGCTGGGGAGCTGGATGGTTTCACTCTTCCATAGATAATATAAATAAGATTATGTTCACCTAAAGTGTTGATGGCTGGGGAACTTTTGTGTGAATCTATGCCTTATCCCTTCACGACAATTATTTTAGGTGCTAACCCCACCTTGGGTTCATCTTTTTTTTATGTAATTTTTACTTTCCTGTTATCGAGATATTTTCAGTTTCAATTAATTTTTAAAAAATGTTCTATGGATATATAAAGGTGAATTTGAAGCCTGTTTTGGTGGTTATGGTGTTAGAAAGAATGAAAGAGACAAAGAGAAGGTAAGAACTAGAGTAAGAAAGAAAGCATGCTTACTGTCAGCATTCTGTCCATATTCCCTTGGGCCTTCCTATCCTATTTTAGTGGGGCCTGGCTGGCACCTGCTCTATGCAGAGATCACTTTCTGGGACTCCAAAAGTCTGTGGTGCACATGTGCCAGGGAATTAGCTTTCCTGGGGAAGTGTCTTTATCAGTGACTCTCAGGTCATGTAAATATCCCACCTCCCTCATCTCTTGGTTGGGATGATTCTGAGTTGTTTTATATCATTTCCTGTTTTGCATCATTTCCTAGTTTACCCACTACATTGAGCTCAGTTCATTTACTGTTATTAAACTGCCATTTCTTTCCTGTACCATTTCTAGTTCTATCACTGTTCTCTTCAGTTTTCAAAGATATCCTTGCATGCAAATTTTTGTATCAGGTCAACTTCTAGGGAGACCCAACTAACAGCGAGAAAGGGAAAGAGGGAGGGACTTGGCAGGGGAAGAGAGAGAGGAACAGAGAAACAGAGGTGGAAACAGAAAGGTAAAGAGGGAAGAAGGAAGGCAGAGAGAGAAGGACAGAAAGACAGATAAATGCATATTATATGAATAGTATAAGTCTATTTTTGGTACCTGAAGGATCCTTATTCTTAGATGAGGTGTTTTTATACCTGTTGGTATGTACATTTCTCTGTTGATGAATGAATAAATTAAAACAATTTGAATCACATTCTTAGAGGTTTGAGAGAGTGAATGAATACACACAAAAACTTTCTCTTGCTGTTAATTAATATACAACTTTAAATCTTATCTGATTTTGAACACTGATATTATTGTTTTTGTTCATACTCTGTCAGAAGCTTAATAAGAACTAACTTCATACCTTCTCGCTTTCTTGTTTGCTCTGATAAAGGATATGCCTGTTTCTGCCTCTCACTGAAAATCCCATTCTTCCTTAGCTCTGTGTAAAGTACAGGTACAATTAAAACCATATTCTTTTTGCATTTCACAAACTCTAAGTGGTAAAGGGTCTTAACCTATAATGTTCATCTTCAAAAGATCAGGAAAAATACTCTATAACCCAGTTTTTGTTGCACACTTATTCTGAACAGAACATTGGTGCCTATGAATGCAAGAATGCATAGTACATAGACAATTTAAAATTAGTTTAAGAAAAAAAGTTGTGCTACATATATTTATTCATTTATTCATTTGCAAATAGCAGATCACTGAAATGAATGCAGTGAGGAACTAAAAATTTTATCAGTCACTATAGAAATGCATTTTATATGTTCACCTGAAGACTGACCCCTGAAAACAGCATTGTTTATAATATCCCACAACTGGAAACAAGCCAAATGTGCATTTACAGAAGAGTGGATAAACAAAGTAAGTGTCCATGCAATGAATACATGATGTAGTAATGACAGTGATTGAACTACAAGTACATGAAACAACATGGGTGAATCTCATAAATGTCCATTAGAGCCAAAGATGTCAGATACAAAATAGTGTATTCATTTTATCTCATTTATATGAAGCTTAAAAACAGGATGTGTTGTCAAAATTCAGGACTGTAGATTTACTTGAGGATGAGGGTAGTGACTGAAAGGGAACATGAGGTGGCTTCTGGTCTTCTGCTGATTCCTTAATTTTGATCTGGATGTTAGCTACATGGATATACTAGCTTTGTGAATACTTATCCAGCTGTACACTTGTGATTTTTGTGGTTTTTGTACCATGATATTGAAATATGTATGTGTATATAAATGCATATATAAATCAGACATTTTTGCTTAGAGTTCACATCTGCTAGAAGAGATATGGTATTTGAACATATAACTTTAATTGTATGTTAGAAATATTAAGAATCATGAATGTGATATAATTAAAAGGTCCTAGAATCAAAGGTGAGCTAGAACTCTTCTACCTGGGAAGAATCAGAAATGCTTAATGGTTTCGCAAAGGGCAGGAGTTCCTTCTTTCTGCTGTGTAGTATTCCATTGTGTAAATGTACCACAGTTTTTTTATCCACTCATTTACAGATGGGCATTTAGGTTGCTTCCAGCACTTGGCTATTATAAATTGTGCTGCTATGAACATTGGGGTGCATAGGTTCTTTTGAATTGATGTTCTAGGGCTCCTAGGGTATAGTCCCTGCAGTGGAATTAAAAAAAGAAGAAAGAAATTCTTAATGGAAGTAATGAATACATTTTGAGATTCTCCAGGAAAGATGAATAGAGGCTTCCATGTGCTTCATGAGTGGAAGGGGCTCAGTGGAGTACAGTGAGAAGAAATGTGCTGGTGTGTTCTACAAAAGTATGTCCTGTGTGGTCTGGATGTGGAAACTTATGGAAGATAAGCCACATGAGAAGCTGGTGCTGGATAATGGAAGGCTTTCAATAGTAGGCTGAGGAATTTGAGTGCATTTTATTGAGTGCCAATGTTTGTGAGCATAGTCCTTGTGATCAGATCTACACCTAGAAAGAATAGGAAGGCGCTGAGAAACAAGAAAGGTTAGTGTGAAGGGATCCTGGAAGATCTGAAAGGGCATATGGAAAGGATACAACTGATTAGAAGACTTGACGGCTGGTTTAGGTGACCACAAGGACCGCAAATTGAATCTATATTTTTATGGTTGAATGTCTCGGGTTTGGAAAGAAGAAAATCATGTGATTTCATTTGGGGCAGATTGAGTTTGAACAGTCAGCAGATTTTTTGTAAGAACAAGAATGGAGCTCTTGAGAAAGGTTGAAGTTTGAATTTGTATGTAACAGGGATTGCGGTAGGTGATCGAGGGCCTAAGTGAAGAAAAGGAAGATGAGCACTGCACTACATCTTTGTAACTTCATGATGCCATAAAGGATTAAAGTCAATTGTGGAGCTATAACCAATAGTACATACAACAATATCAACCAAATGACACTGTGTAAGTTTTCTGAGTATAGAGAATGTGTCTTTTTCTCCATTCCATCTCCTCCAGTCTCTGCACAGTTCCTGGAATATAGTAGGCGTTTGGTAAATGTGTTCTTTAAGCTAATAAGTTAATTACATTTACATAGTGCTTTACCATGTTAAGTTCCATTATGAGGATCTTAATATCTTACATCTATTTTGTCACTTATACCATAAAAATACTATGTAACAATGAAAATTTTATACTTATAAAGAATGCATTTCAGCCCTATACATCAAAAAGGAATCATATTTTCATCACAACTTTTCCTGTGGTTAAGGAGCAACTCTCTTGCATTTATCTGAGCTCTAGTGCAAGTCGGGTACGTTTCACAATGGTCATCACAGGGGAAACTCAGAGAGAGAAGGTGAAGCATAACTGGGCTCACTTCAAACAGTGTGTGTTTCGTCGTATTGCAGAACAACCCGTGTTAAAAATTAGTGCTGGATTGTAGTTTGAACATCCATGGTTGTACTAGAGAGGTTCACCCTTGGTGTCACAGGGCAATTTCTCCAGAAAAGTAGCTATAATTATATGCACTTCACAGGCATATTGAGGGGTCAAGAAGGTAAATCTTATAAACAAAGTGTAAAGTCTTGAGCACCCAAGAAGGGTGACAGAAATGTTAGTTTCTTCATAACCATTAGCAAGTACTTTATCCACCTGGGTAACAGCAGTAAAGCTCCCCCAAGAACATCCAAGGAAAATTCCCTATTGTAGGAACATAAAGTTACTTGCAGCCCAGGGTCATAGCTCTTGTGGTAAAATTTCTTGACCTTCCTTGCATTTGAAATACATAGGGTATCCATCCTTACACTTGCTCTCCTAATGATAGACATGATTTCTGAGCAGAAGTCTCTTCTCTTAAATGCCAAACCCACATAAGTGATAATAAGTGAGTGATAATAGCAGGCATCTGATGACCTGATGACAAAAATATCCACCATAAACAATAATCATATTCTCATCTTTTAATGGAAACATAGCAGTCTTGTTCTATTCTATATTTTAAACTATTGAAATGAGTTTTAAATATTTAGCCTTAAAATCTCTTTGCATTATAACATGTTGACCAGAGTAAATATTTTGAAACTCTAAGTTATTAAGGGAGGTTACCACAAAAGCATAGTAAACAACGCTATGATTGTTACTTGGTTTAAGTCCATGCCTTCTACATCGATAAGAGTTTCTAGAGATTTGCTCATTCTTCTTTATCCCTTACAAATGGTTATTTCTCTTATATGTGTAAATGTCTCTTACAACAGGGTAACTTTGACTAGGTTTGCAGAGTTTCTTCTGTGTCTGCAGTTTCTTAAATTAAGGAGCTCAAATAATCAATATGACAAAGAAGTATATTTTGGAGTGGCATGTTCTATTCCCTTCATCAATCAACAAGTTCTCTAAGGAGCCAAGATAGAAGTAGGTAAATACATATCTCTGAAGCTATGGTTCATTTTACTTACTAAATTCATTAAATAACAGGTTCATTTGTTCCAAAGATTGGTGGTCAGAATAAATACACTAATTTTTTTTATTGAGGACCCAAAACAGGACATATCAAAATGTGCTTCAATAGATAAATTAATTAACAAACCATGACATATCCGTACAGTGGGATATTATTTGACAATAAAAAGAAATGAGCTATCAAACCTAAAAGACATGTAGGAACATTAAGTACACATTTCTACATAAAAGAAGCCCGTCTGAAAAGACTATATATTATACCATTCCATTCTATGACATTCTGGAAAAGGGAAAACTGTGAAGACGGTAAAAATATTAGAGGTTTCAAATGCTTCAGAGTTCAGGGGAGGGATGAAGAGGTGAAACATGGGAATTTTATGGCGGTGAAATAGTTTTTTGTGATACTGGAAATATATCAGATGTGGCAATATGCATGAAAAATGCATAGAACTTTAAAGCACAAATTAAGTGTCTTAATGTATTAAAATATAAAAAAAAATTAGATGCTCAGGTTATCACAAGCAAGAATGCAGGCTATGTTAGGAATGTCCATCTGTATTTTAAATGTATAAAACAATTTTACTGAAGATGGTGAAGGGGTAGTAAGTGCTGCCTGAGTAACTTTGGAAGTGAGCAGAGCCTACTTCCGCTCACTTCTATAATAATAAAGACAAAACACCATGTGCATGCTCCTGGACTGTGGTTGGTAAAATTGTTTCCTAAGGGGATGGGAGTTAACAATTTTGATACTTCTATACATGTGTATTGGAATTGGACCATTAAGTAAATGGATGGTGCATGGTGGGAGCCAGGCTCCTCACTGTTGGATTGGCAATTTGCAGATAAGCAAGAAAAGGAGGCTGGAATAATCCACGTGGTAATAGATTAGAGTTGGAAACATTGGCAATAACTCATGTTTAACTTACTATGGATATGCATGGTTGCCTGGAGAAATATGTATAGGTATGCATCTATATGTGAGTTAAGATATGTACGTATTTCTTTTTTTTTATTATTATTTTATTTTTATTTTTATTTTTTTCAATTACAGTTGACATTCAACATTATTTCAAGTGTACAGCATGGTGGTTAGACAATCATATACATTAAAAAGTGATCCCCCAATATTTCAAGTACCAACCTAGCACTATCTGTAGTTACTACAATATTTCTTTTTTCTCTCTGCTGAGAGGGCCTAAAAGAAATGACACCACAGTAGCAATGAGTGTAGCACCCAGATCTGGTTTCTAATACCATTTACTAGTCAAAGAAAAACTAGCGCTCCCTGCAGAAATGGTGGATTCTAGGCAATATATGAGATGAGCCTGAAGCACCTCATAGTGCTAGAAGCTACCCACGTGCTCCAACAGACAAAAACCCCACATTGATTGGGGTGTGTCAAAGGGACACAGGAGCCAACTGAAAACACTCCCAAAAGCCAAAGCTGGGCATTTAAACAACAAAATGCGTGAAGTACTGTTGGGTTATAATCCAGAGGAGAAAACAAACATCTATGCATATAGATGATATAGACTGATATAAATAAATACTTGATAAAATTAACAATTGAGGAGGCAAGTATGTGCAGAGGAATTAAAAATAAATTATATAGATTCTCTGTTCTCAACAAGAGAGATCATAAATCCTCGTTCTCGAAATGTGGGCTATGTCCAGTGACTTCCTCCAAAAGACTATAATATGGAAAAGGGGGAAGCTAGAGTGACTTTGTAGGGCAGGAACTGGACAAATCACTGCTTCAGCTGGATGATCAAGGTCAACATCCACAGTCATAAAACATGTTGATAGTATGTAATCCTGATTTGATAAAATTGGATAAAGGGAAATGTACACAGCATTTAAGTCAGAGTTAGTAGTGGAGAGAGAGCAAATTTGCCTTCATCTCTGCACCACGGAATTTTCTTTTTACATGAGAAAAAACCCAGTACTTTAAATTACATCACTTTTTATTAAGTTTTCTTTTAGTTGCATCTTAACACTAAAAAGGTCCAACATTTTTCATGGCTGTGAACGTGTCCACTTACATATGGTCAATTTTGAAGAGTTTTCAGAAGTGCAATTTTAATACCTATTTTCATTACCATAAAAAATCTTTCCTACCCTACTTTTTTTTTGTTTTGCTTTTTACTAGAAAAACCGTTTTTGCAGATTAAGAGCAACATCCCCCTCCTCTTGTCACTGGAAACAAGGTTCTCTAAGGACATGGATTTCTGTCCTTTTTTTTTTTGCTATGGTATTGCCACCACCTAGAGAGGTACCTGTCAAAGAGAAGGTGCTCAATAGATACCTGATAAATCAGAGCATCATTGCCTTGTCTGCATTTGACTTTTAAATCCATCCCTCCACCTGGTGAGATGCTAATTGAAGTCATGGAAGTGGCTGGGTTTACTATGCTGAAACACATTCTTGGCATATCTCTACATTTAAGGCTAAATGAGGAATAAATATTGACAAAACAGGCAGAGATAGTATCAAAGAGATGGGGAACTCAGATGGTGTCTTGTCCTAGAATCCCAGTGAGGCCAAAATTTCAAAAAGAGATCCTCACTAATGAATATTTCAGGGACTAATGAGAAACAATGGTGAATTTTGAGAGAGCACTAGAATGATTAAGACTGATGACACAGATCTTATAAGGTATAAGTAATAGTAATTGAAAATTGAGACTGCGAGTAAAGAATTTTTTTATTCATGGTTGTCTGTACATGTGTTAGGTAACATATGCTATGCTTCGAGTATTTCTTGGCACCCAATAAATGGTGATGCTATTCTTTAAATATCATTATAGTTACTATTTTAAAATGTTTTGCTTATAGTTTAAGCATAAAAGTGAAAAAATACATATTCTACATTGTTCAAGTATTCTTTGTGATCCTTCACAGCTTTAAGCATTATGCTGAATGCACAACAAACTTTTAATAAATACTATGGATTTCACTTGTCAAAGTGACAATTCTGTATTCTGATTCTCCTCTTATTGACATTTATGATAATCCTACTTTTGTCACAAAATAATGGATAAATCATACTTAAAATGTATAGAGATAACAAGTTGATACCTATAGCTAGTAACAGATAAAAATGTTCCAATAGTTTGGTAATAGTATACAATAGAGCAACATTTATTTGTGAATTCTTGTATAATTTGTAATGCACCTTAACTTTCCACAGCAACCTCATGAGGAAGCATGGTATGATGCCATCATTATTTTTGGGAAAAGTAATAGAGCTTATGATTAGGCCTGAGTTTAGATAAGGGCCAGCACCATTTCTTACTTCTGTAATTTTTGTCAACTCACTGCCTCTAGCTTCAGTTTCTTCACCTGTAAAATAATGTCTACCTCACAGACTTATTAAAACAATTAGATGAGATAATCAAATGCTCAAAAATATTGTTTTCCCATATTTCTTTCTATTGCTATGCCATGCACAAGCAGATAGAGCCAGTAGGAGTTGGTTTATGGCAGCTTAGAAGCTTTTTCTTGTGCCTTCAGTCATGCTGACATTTGAAAGTGCTAGTGTTTGGTATATCCTTTATTTATTCCATAGTGCATTTGATTTTTAGGTTCCTACATTTATTCAGGAATATTTAAGTACTTATTCTGTTAAAAATCTAATGGAAAATTTAAGTCTCTCTGAAGGTAGATTTCAACTCTCTTAATAATAGCATACAGAAATTACTCAGAAGTTCCTTCCATTCCACAGTATTTCAGAAATTGAGAGCAGATAATGAGAACGTATTTGCAGTCTTAATGTAGTAATTCCCAGTGGAGATCTTCACATTTTTAATTATTTAACGATGTCATTTAAATATTATCCGTCCTCTATGAATATTTCATGTTCATCAAAAAGTCCCTGAAAAAAATAAAAATAACCTGTACATTTGTTACAGAAGACACTCTCAATAATAGCATCCAAATGATATCTCACTGGCTTTGGCACGGGAAATCATTTTTCATCCAATGGTTCCAATCAGTCATCTAAAGTTTTTGTAAGAGTACACAGACTGAGGGCATGTTAACAGAGAGAATCTTGATAATAGGGCTTGAATAACAAAGTAGAATGGCAAATAAGCTCTGTCTCAAAATCAGATGTTCTTCAGGGACACGTGGAAGGGTGTTTTAAAGTCAAAACTGAGCCAACTCCACTGATATGATCAGTTTGAACAACATGGGTTATGGACTGAATTGTGTTCACCTAAAATGCGTTTGTTGAAGCCCTAATGCAAAATGTGACTGTATTTGTTGCCTGGGACTTTGAAGAGACAGTTAAGTTTAGATGAGCTTGACTGGCATCCTTATAAGAAAAGGAAGAGAAACCAGTGATGTATGCGCACAGAGAAGTGTCCATGTAGGGATGCAACAATAATGTGTCCATATGCAAATCAGGGAGGGAAGCCTCAGAAGAAACCAACACTGCTGGTACCTTGGTCTTGGACTTCTAGCCTCTAAAATTGTGAGAAAATAAATGTCTGTTTTTTAAGCCACTGGTTGGTGGTACTTTGTTATGGCATCTCAAGAAAACTAATACATGTTTCCATGAGGGGGCATGATGACCTGCAGAATTCAGGAGCAGGGGTTTACAAAGTTAGACAATTACAGGGAATGTAGTTAAATATGAGTTACCATATATAGAACATCTACTATGTGCTGAGTGATTGGGACAGATACCTTTTATTTCCAAATCAAATGTATAATGTTGACACCGTTAGCCTCAGTATACAGGTGAGAAAACCGAGGATCCGTAGAATTCAGTAACTGCCCTTAATCAGAGATGAAAAGATATGAACAGAAGATTATAACTGAGGTTATTTCCTAAAGTGATGACCTGTGCTTTTATGCCATAATGTCCCAGTCTCTGCATCTTTCTGTGACCCCTATCTTTCTCTTTCTTCCTCTCTCTCCACCTCCCCTCCCTCTTTTTCTCTCCTTCTCTCTCTTGTGTCTCCTACTCTGGTATAGTACTTGGCCATGCACTGTCTATACCTAGGAAACATAGTGTCCTACACAAAATATTTCCTTCCAATTTAAAGAGCACGAGAGACCAAGAGGTAAAGAAGAGAGTCAGAAAGGACTTTGTTGTGCTTCTTTTGATCATTTACTGAGGACAACTTGGTATCAGCTCAACCTATAACCTACTTTGCCTGCTTTCAATTACTTGTTTTGCTTTCAATTATTTGTTTTATCTTGGCAACAAAGTATGAAACTTTAAATTCATTAGTCTCATTGTTAACTTAATTAAAATCCAGCTTCTAATTACATCAGAAAACAATAAACAGTTTTTCCTCTCTTTGAGAAACTAAGACACAAGTTGGAAATTATTGAGAAGTGGACTGAAGGTTATCAGGTAGTTCAGGGGTTAGGAAACTGTGTTATGAATAGAAAATAAAACAATAGTGGGCATGTTGGCCTTCTCCTTTTCTTCTCTCTTCTCTTTTCCATTGACCTTTATCCCCTTGCATCTGCACTCCTCTCCCCTCTCCTTCTCTTCCTTTCCCACAATGATAGTCTTTCTCTGGAAACACATTTAGTTTGTTTCTAAAGAGGCTTTCAGGAATGCATGGCATTGGTAAATTACAGGTGTGCAACCTTGGGAATTTTTTCAGAATTTTATGTTGCTTTTAAACTAGCGAAATTTCAATGTGAATGTTTCAAGATCCTTCCACTCATTGATACAGTATTTTTAGAAAGTATTGTCTCTTTTACTGTTTGTAACAACCAAAAAGAATGGTTGCATGGCTCATTCCCATTTGTCAGATGTAGAAATTGTGTCATGAAAAGGTGAAGTCACATCTCAGAGACCGTATGACTTATGAAGGTGGAACTTAATACCATGTCTTTCAATTGTACTTGTCGCCATTTCTTTATACTACATATCGAGTGTCTGCATTTTGTACAATTTACAATTCCCACGTTAGAAAATGAGAAGGTAAAATCTCCCTCTTAAGTATGCAGTAAGCAATATATTTTTATGTGTTAAACTATTCAAAATGGAATTTATCTGTTTGCTTTTGAAGTGTGGTATTTATAACTTCTCATGTCTGGGTGAAATTTGGGTATGTAAGAAGCAATATTAGTATTAGATTATCAGATCTAAGAAAAGAGAATGTGGTAAATTTTCTTCTCTTATTAGTACTTGATCCACATTTTATAGTCAGGTGTGTATGTGGATATTTTGTCTTCTTTTGATGGTTGGGCTAGGGAGAGATTCCAGCTAATGGTTAAAACAATAGGTTTTGATATAAAAATGTCTAAATTAAGCCAGTAGTAAGCATTTTATCTTGGACAGGCTACTTATTTATTTAGGTTTCAAAAGGCTAATTTGAAAATGAGGAGAATAATAGTACTTGCCATATTGGGTTCTTGTGACATTAAATGGCAGAATACATGTAAAAATATTTAATACTTGTCACATTGTAATTACTCATTAATAGCTGGCTATTTTTCTTCCCATATCCCTTTAATGCTGGATTATTTATTTCATGAGAAGGATGGATAACCAAGTAACTTTTTATGACACTAAAAGATTGTCATACTTGAAGTGCACTATATGTATCCTTCGGATGAAGGATATCCTTTCAGCACTGAAAATAATTTTAGCCATGTCTTCTGATGGTCAGCAATCTGTTGTCAAACATCAGTAGCTCTTAGCAAAGCGCATTTCAAACCCTAGATGTCAAGAGTTAGAAAATAATCAGAATTCTGATCATTTGTTCTTGAGTTAGAAAGAAAACTACAAAGCATCATATTGCTGTACCTCAAGGTGGTTTCCACTGAGGAAAGGTAATATTGCCATTGAAGATCCATAATACATAGTCTAGCCAAGTCTCTGCCCCAGATGGCTCCTGAGCTGCTGCTACCCCTGTCCGCACACACCCATATTCAAAGTGTATGGTCATGGCAGGTAAAGGGTATATTTCCTTTATTTGTAAGTAGCATTTACATTTTCTGATTATGAAAGTTTATTAACTCATTAGAATAGAGGGAGCCTATGGAAAAATGTAAAGAAAAAATCTCTATAAACTCACCTTTCACAATTTTCCATTGCAGATATTAAGAACACCCAAGGGAGAACAAACAGAGACTATTTTTTCAGAACTTGCTATAGCGAGGGAGACGGCCACTGTCACTTGTGTTTAGTAGAGACTCAAAGGCAGGCAGAGGGATGAGAAAGTGCATAGTGAGGAATGGGGAAGGCCTCAGATATGCTGTGATGGAGGCTGTAGGTGGGCCAAGTACAAGTGGGGCATCCTACAGGATTAGTTAGAGGTGTACGTTTTGTTTATTTTCCTGGCTGGTCCTATGTCAGAAGTGGGAACAAAATTTAGGAAAGCTGTCAGTTATTAATCTAGTTTTAGCCTCTTGGGGCTGATTGATGCAGGGGTTATTGTCTGACTTCCTGGGTTTTTGCTAGAGATGGCCCGACCTTACAAATCTGCCATGTAGATAGTTGTCTGTGTCCCTGGGATTGTTGCTGCCAGTTGTGTGCCAGAGTTCTGGTTTTGGTCATGATCTGGTCATTGTCCACTCACATATTCTGTCTCTTACCATATTTAATAAGGTGTGTTGTTTTCCAGATCCCCCCATTCCACCTTCAAGACACATGTTTTATTGTGGAGTGGCTAATTTTATTTTTACAGGTAGAGAAATGTGTAAAAACCAGTAAGTATCCAATTCACCAAAGAACAATGTTAGTAGTTCCATTTTTTGCATATACAGAACACCTATTACATGGACAGGTCCTGATGGTCCCTTTACATTAATGACAGGGCTGCCTACCTCAGAGAACCTAGAATTTTTCAGAAGTAGACATGATATTGGTCTAGATGTCCTGTTTGCTTAACCATGTCCCAAGGATGATGTCAAATACTTATGGCTGAAGTTATCATATGGTAATTCATGGTCTTTGACCCATAAAATCATAGAGGGTCATTGCACTGATGGAGAAATATCCATGCTTAAAACATATAATACTCAAGTGTTTAAAAAATGTAAGTAATTCTGCATTTCAAACTGAAGTAATTAACTTTAAAGATTATGATTAGCATATCATTTGAGTTTAAAACTAATATTGCAGATATTTAATTACTGTTTATTTCAGATGAATTTTAGTGGCTAAATAAAATGCAGTTGAATGCAGTTGGATGTTGTCAATGCACTATATTGTTTTTATTAATGAAAATTAATTTAAATTTGGATTGCATAATTAGCCCAGGTATACAAAGTTAAATTTATAATTGCTATTAAATAGCAACTCAAAAAACATCATGAATGCAAAATTTTAAATGAATTTCATTTAAACAGTCCCCAAATAAAACTCTAATATATGGTAAATATGTACAAATATTTCTAGCATTTATTATCTTTATATATGGAAGTCATTCATATTTATTTTGAGCGATTGATTATTTTAGTTTTCTGAGAATTGCTTATTCTAGCTTAAAAGTTTTTAGACTGAGAAATTAGTGAATCCTGAATTGATTTATTTTGTGAGTTCTGTAATGTGAGTTTTTCTCCCATAAGATACAATGTTGAAAGTAAGTTGTAAGCAGATATGTGTGTGCACAATGAATCAAATGGCTGTATATATTTACAATATATACTGATATAATCTTTTATCACATGCAGAAGAGAAAGGATAGTTTAGGGATATTTTAATAGGGGTTATTTCAATTTTTAAAAAATATTTTATTTATTTATTTTTAGAGAGAGGGGAAGGGAGGGAGAAAGAGATGGAGAGAAACATCGGTGTGTCATTGCCTCTCATGCATCCCCTACAGGGGATCTGGCTTACAACCCAGGCAGGTGCCCCAATTGGGAATCAAACCAGCAGCCCTTTGGTTCATAGGTCAGCATTCAGTCCACTGGGACACACCAGCCAGGGCTAGAGGTTATTTCTTAATTTTGAATTCAAATCATTCTGGAAACAAAGACTTTCATTGTAAATTGTGGTGGATTTTCTATTGTTAACCAACTAAATGGATTTTAAATCATGACATTCTGAAAAGATTTAAAAATATATAAAATTTGGTCCTGGCTGGAATGGCTCAGTGGATTGAGTGCTGGCCTGTGAACCAAAGGATCACCAATTCGATTCCCACTCAGGGCACATGCCTGGGTTGTGGGCCATGTCCCCAGTGGGGGGCACACAAGAGGCAACCACACATTGATGTTTCTCTCCCTCTCTTTCTCTTTTCCTTCTCCTCTCCCTAAAGGTAAGTAAATAAAATCTTTTAAAAATTAAATATATATATATATATAAAATTTTTGAGAAAACTCTAAATCTGTAGAATAAAAACTCAATTTACTAAGTAGTTTAGTTATAAATATATGATTACTTCCCTAAACAAGTATTAATGTTTACCTAGAATCATGGTGTATTTTTCCTGTTACTGACAAAACCTTTCTATTAGGGTAATATGGTGAATGAACCTCTTAGCCTGGAATGGCTTATATTATGAGTTTGTCCTAATTCTGATTTCTCATTCTTTTCTGGACTCTGGCCTGGTTTGCTATCATCTTTTGATTTCTCTTTGGCAATCCTGCCCAGTCCCAAATGGAATAGCCACTAACATCAATGTTAACATGGTAATCTCACAGTGTTCTTTGTCTCCCCCTATAATCTTTCAAATCGGAGACATTCTGGTACAGAACTCATTAAGTACATTGCTACGTTAGTTTATTGCTTCTCTCCTTACTTGCTACTACACCGATCATGTAATTTAAAATTTCTTCCAATTGTTAGCATTTGCTTTCCATAGCTTTTGCTACTGCACAGGGCTTCCTTGTCTTCCTGAGCTGCTGCAATAAATGGCCATCACATTGCAATGACTCATTTTCTAAAAATGAACTATTTCTGATCTGAAGACTTAGAACTCTTATAAGATATGGGTTTGTGTGTGCGTGTATGTGTGCTATCAGATCATGGCCAGCTATATGGTTCACATCTGGGGTTTATTTATCTTCCAGTTACCTTATTGAGCTTTGTGGTCTAACTATTTCATATATTATTTATACACAGTCACAAACTCGTACATGTTAAATGGCCATTTTATATGGAAATAAAACAACTAAAGGAATAATTAGATTTTATTAAGGGTTAAGTTGCAAGAAAGGAAAGGGGACTAATATTTGTTGAGTGTTTATGGTTCTCCAGATGCTGCATTAACTTCCACATTTTGTTGAGCCACCCCTAGAAGGTACTGTTATCAAACCCAGTTTGTGAGTGAATAAACAGGCTTAGGGATGTGAAAATTGATGAAGATTACCCAGCTATTATATTATAAAGCGTAAATTAATATCCCAAACTGTCTCCAAAGATTATGATTTTTTTAAATATTGCATTTTGCATTAGGTCAAGATTGTCCAGTCTTCTCATACCACAGATACCTTAGAGGAAGGGATGTGGAGGTTTAGGAAGACAGATCACAGAGCTATCAAGTCACAGGCTCAGAAGGGATTTTTAGAGATCATTCCTTTCACTTCAAGTAGGACCACAGTAAATCACCTGAAAGGGCTGAGATTGAATCCTATTTATAAATATCTTTGAAAGGGGATTTGATAGCATGTACTTGGCAACATATTCCATTGTTGGAAAATCCCCACTTCATCAGTTTGCAATTAATATGTCAACAGGACTTTGCTGTTAAGTCTCATAATGTGCAGCACTTCTAAGATGCAGCATCTTCTTCCAGAGACAATTTAATGTAGTTGGGTGAGAAGGCAAATAAATGAAGTGAGAACTGGTGATTCAATATGCAGGCTAAGTCCCAAATAAACAATACAGGATTTTGGAGGATGAAGAGGGCCTTCATAAAGAGGCAGAATAGATGGACCCCAGAGGAATTTGGAAATAAGAATTTAAAATGGAATTTTAAAAAGGGAGATGAATCCCTTTCTCCAAGTTTGAAGATAATTCCGTAGATAGAGGACACAGCCAGCCATAGCACTGCCTTAGTTAGTTGTACAGTGATCACCGGCTACTGGAATGTATTTTCCTAGAATGGGGGCTCTGGTACCCTGCCTGGATTCGACTCCCGGCTCTCCATTACTATACTGGAAACATTAAGTCCTCTTTAACTTTAGTTACCTCATCTGTAAAATGGGGGCTTTATAGAACCTTTCTCATATGGCTGTACTGAAAATTAAGCGAGTGATTATGTTCAAGTTGTTTGTAATAGTACTAGGCACATGGTAAGATCTCAATAAAGGCTGCTGCTGCTGATCAAGATGGAGAAGGAGGAAGAGGAAGGGTTGGAGGAGGAAGAAAGCAGTAGGCGGGGGAGAGAAAATGGTGATGGTGATTACCCTAGCACCCATTAAAATGATTACAGTTGGGCGCTACCACTCTCCTCCTCTTGAGTGGTAGGGTCTGTAAATACTTGAAGACTCTGCATCCCTAACACCTCTCATCTGGATGAAAGCAGAGTATTATACCACCCCCTAATCCAGTGTGACTACTGTACTATAGTCTCTTTGCTAACTTCATTGTGTGCCAAATTAGTCACTATCCATGGGTCTCTGCTGCCTTATTTTTATGCAACAAACTGGAAGCTACTTCTGAATCTGAACCCCTTATGTGGTCCATGCCAGCTTTTTTCTAGGGACTTAGATACTAATTTTAGCCACCTGTCAATAGAAAATTTTTATTCTAACTCAATACCATGAATTGCTGCTTAAAACCCCAATGGGGCACTCTACAGAGCATCCAGATTCCACTTCAACTGGACTCTTTTGAGTAGTTCCCCACATTGAATGTGGTTTTATAAGCATGTTCTGCAGATTGTAGTATTTATTTGGGTTTTATTATATTCTTGTACCAGCTGGATTGGAGCAACCCAGTTGTCCAGTTGATCTTTCTGTGCCCTTACCAATGTTTGCTACCTATCCCTTGATCAGAGAATCAGCAATATCTGCTGTGTAAGAGAAATGAGACTTTTTCCCATAGTCTAATATATTATATATACATGTATATATGTACATATATATAAGTTGCACAATCATAATGCACACATCTATATAATTTGACATATCTGAACACTTGAACTATTATCTTGTACCTAAGGTGACAGTGAACATTATAGAGTCACCTTCCTCACATTTTTTTAAAGATTTTATCTATGAACAGAGGGGAAGGGAGGGAGAAAGTGAGGGAGATAGACATCCAGTTATGAGAGGAACATCAATCGGTTGCATCTTGGACACCCCTAACTGAGGATGTGGCCTGCAACCCAGGCAAGTGTCCTGACTGCGAATCAAACCAGCAACCTTTTGGTTTGCAAGATGGTGCTCAACTCCTCTAAGCCACACCAATGAGGGCTATCCTCACACTTTTCATGTGCCTCATGAATTTCTTTTGTGTGTGTATGTTGTTACAGTGCCCTGGGGGAAATTTGAATACAGTTAAAAAATTAATAATAGCTTGGGAAGTTGAAAGAGCCCCCTGCCTTATAATTATCTGTTAAGACACTTATTTCTCTTCAGCAAAGCTGTTAATATCCTTTGCCTTGAGGTTAGTTCTCTAGAAGCAGATCATGAGATGAGGATTGTGTACAGTTATTAAAGTTGTACACTCAAAAAAATCTTTAAGCTAGCAGGGGGTGCTAGACAGGGAGGAAGAAGATCGAAAGTCCTGGCCTCAGATGGCTCCTAAAGGGCAGCCTAGGATATAAATTACATTTAAGAATCTCTCCCAGCTTCAAAAGAGCTGATCTTTCTTAGGTTTATCCCATCAGCCATTGGCTATGGTTCATCCCAAGGGGACATAATCTCCCAGGCACTTTTGGTAAATGGCTCCAGTAGTGCAGGGCAGACTTCTGCGGAGCATCACAGGGGAAGGCCAGTAGGCTCCAAGTACAGGGAGATGCCATGAAAGGGAGGCACATGGACAGAACAGGGAATTGAGGGAATCTCTATGGGCTTACATGTTTTTCGCTGCTGTCTGTACATGGAACCAAGGAGCCCGCCACAGTATCTGAGAGGGCACTAAAGTAACAGTAAATACAAGTTTTAAGATAAAGATTCTGGTCTCTGGTCTCTTTCATTACTAGGTAGCAGTGCCTTCTATTGGCTTCAGAGACTGCCATTGATAAACATAATGTTAGGAAAAAAGAACAGTTTTTTGTCTAAGTAGTTGAGAAAAAGGTACTTTGGCTCAACAATCTTCTTGCAAAAATAACTCTGAAATTAGTTCCAGATTGTAATTCACCTTTTTTATGTAATTTTCACAGCCCTCATTCTTTGTAATAAATGAGCAATTTAAGTTTGCTTGCCTAGGTGAGCATTGACTGTTCTCAGGGGGGATTGGATAAAGAGAGGAAAGCAAGCTTAGGAGAATGGCTCTCGGCTCTCTGTCTCTGGTTCCCACTACCTCTTCATTGAGTAAACATGCGCTGCCCTATCATAGTGCCAGAACCAGTGCTTAGAGCACAAAAATACAATGACCAATAAGACAGGGTCTAATCAGAGGAAACAGACATTTTAATAATTACAACAGCATTTCCTCATTTGTTTTGTGGGATGGTAGTTGCCCACTTTATTGATGCAGTAGTTATCTACTTCTGCCTAACTGGTTACACTAAGACTCTTCCCCAGTGAGCATGGGTCAGGAATTCAGAGAGCGCACAGCTAGGATGCTTGTCTTTGCCCCCTGGTTTCTTGATGTGGACTCCGACCAGCGGTGTCTGCAGTCTTATAGATGAGATGAACAAATTCACTGCAAAAGTCCTGTGGAGAAAAAGGACCACACAGCCCCGCACTCTCTAAGAGAGAGAGCTTCGGGACCCTTGCCTGGACAGGCTTTTATTGCTTTTCTGGGAGCATTACCTCAAGGAAGGTCTTCATTCATCATTGTCAGGCAGTGATGATCAAACAATAGATAACATTCAAAGAACTGTGAGGGCTTATTCTGAGTCAGGGTCAGATAGCTAAAGGGCCATAAAACTTCGAGAAACAAACTCATTTCATGATTGGACGCTTATCAGAAAATTGAGGACATTCTTAGCAAAGTGGGTTTCACAGGATTATATGCATTCTTTCTTAGGCCTGATTGCCCCAGGGAACCGCCTGTTCCTGCCCAGGGCTGCACCGCCCTCCAGCGTTGTTTCAGGCTTAAGTCAGGCAGGGGAAGTAAGGCAGCCAAGGGATTAGGAGACTTCTTGCAGATGGAACAAGGACTCAGGCTATGTCAAAGGCGAGGGGTGAGTGTCCATCACCCACTTTTTTTATAGCCCCCCAAGTCCTTCCCTGAGGGCCCCTTCAAGACCATGCCTGTCCTAGGTCGTCCCTCCCTTTGAGGAATCTTACCCATCATTCACTACCTAGTCATCCTCCAGAGGCCAAGTAGGGTGAAGTAAAAGGGGGCAGAGGCCGCACCCTTACCAGGAAGATAAGCTTCGTCTCCTTAGTGGCTTATGGTCCCAATGTCTCTTTACTCAGCTTTAGCCATGGGAAGTTATAGCTTCTGAAACCAGGCTGGGCAGTTCCCAACAGTTTCTAATACCTCAGCTGTAAGACTCAAAGCATAAGGCTAATATCATCTGAAGTTCTATTTGTACACCTGCCTGGCAGTGGAGGCTGGCTGCTTGCTGTAGGCTTAGCTGGAATATTCACACATGACCTTTGCATGTAGCCTGGGCTTTCTTACAACGTAGGGGCTGTGTTCCAAAAGCAAGCATCCCAAAGGAAAGAGAACTACTCATGGTACTACTATGAGGATTAAGTTAATTAATTAAAGTAAAATGCTAAGATCATTATCTGGCACATAATACTTAAGAGTTAGCTATTATTATTATTATTAATAATATTATAAACAGTTAATATGCATATAAGGTATGTTAATATTGTTTTACATAGACCCAGAGTAATTTAATTCCAATGCACAGGGGTCAGCATTTATCACCTTTTGGTTAGTATCCATCTAATCAATTGTTTATTTGGAAGCTGCACTTCTATTCTTTGCTGGTAACTCATGGGCTTCAGTGAGAGACTTTGGCTGACACTGTAAGAGCTCAGTACTTTCAATGAGCACCGATAAATTTGAGTTCCAGTGAAAGAAAGCTGCTAGGAGGGATGATCAACATTACTACTATACTCATAGAAATAAACAATTTGGGAATTCTTGGGACTGTGTCTCCAAGTCTCATTGTGGTTATTGGGTCACAGTCACATACTGATGGCTTCACTTGTTAGCAATTTCAGTTTCATTTGTGATGGTCATTTCATTCAGCTTTGAAATGAAATTTATTTCTTCATGGGCACAGAGACAGGGAAGGAAAATTAGCGAGAATATCATTTGACCATAGGCTTTTTTTTTAATCTAATAAATTTCAGGCACATATTATGAATTAAGTTCAATAACATTTTTTTCAAAGAACTCTTACAGTGACAACCTGTACTCCATTATTGCTTGCTAAGGAAGACAGCATAACCTATAGTGATGCTGACTGAGTGAATACACTTCTTACTCTCCTCAAAATTTCTGAAGCCATTAGGATTGTCTTCTTGATCTTTGGTTAATGTATTATGCTGGCATTCATTTTAGTGATCTTCTTTCTTCCACCTACGGAGTAGTCCAAACTCCTTTAAAGTGTCGTGCATCCTTGCCCTCCACCACTGATCACCCCTACTGAGACTCAGGCTACATCTGACTTCCAAAAGACTGTGAAAGGCATGTAGGCTGACACTTCTCTACTTTTATACGTGTTGTTTCTTTTTACTGGAAACTTTTCCTCATTTTCCATTTTTCAAAATGCATTTACTCTTTTATTTTGAAAATCTCTTCCTTTCCCTGTTTCTATGCAAAATTTCTCACTCCCCCCTCTGTGCTCCCAGAACTTTGAGTCCACATCATTTTTGTAGGGCATGTGCCATTTTATTATTGCTTGCTATAGATGATGTTTCTCCATCTCCTCAGGTGGTGACTTCCTCTGGAGCAGGAACTATTTTGTCTATGACCTGGTCTTGCACTTGTTAGATAAAATGCCTAGTGAATGTATTACCTAAGCTTGTAAACAATGATACCTTGGTCTGGCCTGTCATCTACTTCTTTTTCCATTTGCAGCCTTCATTCTGGACTGGGCTTGTGTTTCTTTTTCCCATTTATGTACTACTGTGTAACAGAGCACCCTAAACTCAGTGGCTTACATCAGCAACAGTCATTTCTTTATTTATTTCTCATGATTCTGGGACTGACCAAGCTCAACCAGGAGGTTCTGAGCCAGTTTTAGGCTGTTTGAAAACATGTGCACTCACATACTTGGCAGTCAGTGCTGGCTGTTGACTGATACCTCCGTTAGGACTGTTGCTGGAACATCTATGTAGGATTGTTTATGTATGTAATGTAGGAAGTTAGTAAAAACTAGATGATTGTTTTTAAAGATTTTAATTAATTTTTTTTTTTTTTGAGAGAGGGAGAGGTGAAGGGAGGGAGAAAGAGAGGGAGAGAACATCAATGTGTGGTTGCTTCTCAAGTGCTCCTGACTGGGGACCTGGCCCGCAACCCAGGCATGTGCCCTGACTGGGAACTGAACCAGTGACCCTTTGGTTGGTTCACAGGCTGACACTTAATCCACTGAGTCACACCAGCCAGGGCTACCTATTCATTCTTAAATCATGCTTACATTTGTCTATAAGGGTTTGATTATGTTGCTCTCTCTATATCTAATGCACATTCCCATTTTTCTTCTGCGTTTCTAAATGTAAATTCATCCATTCTTTAATTTGAGCTTTTCTGGTTAACCCCTTGGTGTCTCTAATTGCTCATGACTCTTTGAATCTATCCCTTCCATTCTACTCAAAATCTTATTTATGAAAAAAAGCATTTGACAAAATCCGGCACACTTTCCTCATAAAAACATGCAATAAACTAGTAAATTAATTAGTTCTGTATCATCTGTATAGCTGGAGTGGAAGGCACTCTAGTGTAGTGAAAGGGACTGGATTTTGGACTCAAAAGGACTTGAGTTCAGATTCTGATTCCAATATTCCTACCTTGACAAGTCACTTCACCTCTTTGAAATTTTGTCCCCACATTGATAAAATGGAGGCAGCAGACCTACCTAAGGAGGCTGCTCTGGGGAATGTATGAAACTAATTATACCATAAATTCCAAGAGACAGAATGAATCATGTTTACTATTGACCCCCATTTCTCACCCCAAACACTATGGCAGGCACATAAAAGAGGTTGAAAACACTAACTTTTATTAACATGATCATTATACTTAGAATATTGCACTCAGCTGTCAAAACAGTAGCAATTTTACTCGATTAAATGCTTTCCTCTTCTCTGGCTTTAATGCACCATGGGATTTTTTTTCAAATCCTATATCTACTCTGTTAACCACTCACTCAGTCATCCATGGAGCTATAAACACAGACAAGTAAATGTTAAACTGTGAACCCCTGTAGCACTAATGAGAATCCTGTCACTTATTTTCTCAGCTCAATGTGAGCATTTACCACTAAAGAGTCAAAAGGGAGTTGGAATGAGAATCATCAAAACAAAATCAATGTCTCACCTCTTCTTTTCCTCCTTTCCCACTCTCTATAAACTCCCCCTCAATTAAAAATACAGAGAGAGCAGCTGACAGCTCCAGGTGCGGGCAGGTGTTAGGGGATGGAGAAATTGAGCAGAAAAGAGAAAGGACTCATGGGCATGGATAACAGTGTGGTGATTACAGGGGAGGGGAAGGCACTATAAGGGGAATAAATGGTATAAAAAACAAAAAATAAATAATATATATATGAATAAAGAAATATTTCATGGTAATACCAAGCTTTAGTAATTGGGATCAGAAAACCAACGGGGAAAAAAAGGCGCTGCGTTCCTTGCCTTTCCCCTGACTTGGATATGGACACATCAGAATGATAACTCTGGGGAAATCTCAGAGTATGAAGAGGAGACTGGTAGCTTATAAATGGACGCTCATATTTGTGAGTCTATCTATGACTTGATCTATGTTTATATCTATGACATCTACATCTATATTTCAAGTTATTAAAATAGTCTTTAATGACAATACCTAACACAGAACTTATGACTGAACAATATTAAGAATACTTGTAAGCCTAGAAAGGTCTATGTAAATTAGTACATTTATGTGTGTGTAAATGGGATAGTAATATTAAAAAATAAGGTTTTCCTAGATTCTTAAACCTTTAGTTAATTTAGAGCATTATGGGTGTTTAATGTATACCTTTCCTTCAACCACTGACACATAGTTAATGCTCTGAAACCAAAATTTTAAAATATGGAGGAGAGGAAAGTTAATTGCTATGCTTTAATTTTAATGGGTCTCAGGAAAATTGTTCAACCTAGACCAATAAAAGCACATAGGGTGTTAGAAATGGTGCCAGTTTTAGAATAAGTTACAAAATGAAAAGCCCAGAAAAGATCCTTTTCCTTTGATTCTGGTACAATAAAACTGTCCCTGTCTTTCACACACACACACACACACACACACACACACACACACACACATACACACTTTAAATATCTGGTATGTAGAGAATTTCTGAGTCACATATTTGTCTCCCATAGTTTAATGCTTGACACATTTAAATATAAATAGATAAAGGGGGAAAGAAGGGGAAGGGTCCAGTCAAGGAACTTGCATAAAGGATCCATGGACAAGGACAATGGGGAGGAGGATTGAAGGTGAAAGGTGGGGGGTTGGTAGGGAAAGGGAGAGTAATGGGGGAAAAATGGGGACAACTGTAATTCAACAACAATAAAGATAGATAGATGATGGATAGATAGATAGATAAGGGAACTAAATCCCAAAGAGATTATGTAATTAAATCATTTCCCAAAATAACATGGAGAGAGGTGTTGGTATAGAATCTACATGTCCATGTAGAATAACCTTTACCTGGAATTTATTGGAAGGGAGGAGATAGTCATAACCTCTCTCCACTTTCCACCTCTCATCTTGTGCTAAACATATAGGCCCAAGAAGAAGACTTTAATGATCCTGTACATAGCAGGCCACTGTGGGAGTCTCCTTGAGATATCTTTTATTTTTATCTGGTTTTCAAATAATAATATAATAGCCAGTAAAAAACTCTTTGCCAGCAAAAGTCTAGTGAAGTACTACAGAGTGAAAAATACATACACCTAAAGGTTACAATGGAATTATACAGGAGAGCTCATTTTCCAAAGCATTGTCACCTTTCTGAATGATTGATATCCTACCTAATGTAAAATAAACACAGCCTATGTTTTAACACAATCTTTTTCTAAATACTTAACATAAATTCACAGGCAGCATGCATCTGCTCATGGTACTGTGTATGTCGCTATAGTAACAGCTATCACTGATGGAATGTTTTTATGTGCCAAAAAATGTGCAAAGGGCTTTATGTCAGTTCATTCTTAACAGCCACAAAGTAGTTAGTTACTATTATTAAACTTCTTTTGCTGATGAGACTATTAAGTTTAAGCAACTCTTCCAAAGTCATGTGACTACTGAATAACAAGACTAAACTGAGCTTCTCAAGCTGAACTTCCAAGGCCCATGGAGTGACCACCAAGGGGGCTTGCTTTCAGAAATAAAGATGTAGCTTATAGAGCAAAGAGCTTGGGTTTTAGAGCTAATTGAAACTGGGTTCCAGGCTCAACTGCAACAAATACTTCCTGTAGAATATTGGGGAAGTATCTTAGCCAATTTGATCCCTAGCTTCTCCAACTGGAAAATGGGGATAGCAACACCTAACAGGTTTGCTGGACAGGATTTAATGACTTAATGTAGGTATATTGCTATTTTCCTGGGACATAGTTGCCAGTATGGAAAAAAAAAGCATTTTAACTGCAAAGGTTTTTAGACTTAACTAAACCATACCACTTACTAACACATTGCTCCAATTAGGCTTATCGAGAAGCCTGAAGCTGGAGTGCAGGAGACCATGTACCCTGAAACAGAAAGGTGTCCTCCCTCTCCAAAAGGCTAGGAAATTCCTTATTCCCAAGGTCTGTCTAATTGCTCATCTCTCCCAAAAAGAGACTCTGGGGATCTGAGCCAACCTCTTCCTCTTTGTTTTTCTGCTGCTCATGCCCTCATTCCCAAACTGTGTGATGACTTGAACTGGACTGCTACACCAACTGTACTTTCATGAGTACACCATGGCACTCATGGAGATACTCTGAATTGTTAGGAAAACAGCAGTATTCAACTCTTATCAATCGCTGTATGAATTACTGGCTGAAAGTAGTTCACATTTTCCACAGTCACTTCATATTCTGTCCAATGGTGCCATATCCTTGGGAAGCTGGGTTTTCAATGGTTGCTGTGATAAAAAGCAAGCCCTATATGGAAGTCAAAGTGAACAGGAAATGAGGGTGGCCCCGTGTGGTTGATACCTAACCCAGGTTGGGCTGCCTACTCTAATGAAAGCCAAACTCACGAAACAGGTGCTGGTGAGGAGGAAAGTGATTTATTCAAGTGCTGGTGACCTGAGAAGATGACAAACTCCTGTCCTGAAAAACTGTCTTAACATCTCAGTGCAGGCAAGGATTTTCATCAGGGAGGAAAGGAAAGAAGAACAAAGAAATCAGAGGGAGGGGCTGTGGATGTGGAGACAGTGTTCCTGCTGGTCCCGATGTAGATCTTTAATGTCAGCCCAAGTCTTGTGGTCAAGCCACCCCAGGCCCACCCAGGCTCCAAAACATCTGGTTTCTGCTATATGCTAAAAAAAAAAAAAAAAAAAAAAAAGGCTATTAGCCTTTTATGGCAGGCATGACTAACAGCCTTTGTTTTAAGGCAAACATTGTGTTTCCTGATCTGAGCAGAAGTAGTGTTCATTACATACATATTATTTAATCAAGAAGTCTATTTTGTTGGTTAGCATAAGATTTCATGTAAGGTATACAGAACCTCTTCCTGTAAACCTTGATAGGGATTGTCATGGTCAACATCCTTGTGTGGACCGTTCATTTCTTTTGTCAGCTGAATTACTGGGGGGCCTTGGGTTAGGCTGCTCCTTAGGTTCACATAGGAACTGAAACTGCAGACCCTATATAGTTTTGAGAGGAAAAATCAGGTTAGAGTAACAAGCTTGGCTTAACATTTCCTAAGATTGATGAGGGTTGATTTATATAGATTTTTAAATAAGTTTGCTTTGTTAGCACATTCTTATTTTAGTTTTATTCTATGGTTAGTCAGAGTAGGATAATGTTTTCATTTTCTGTTACATGATTGGATTCCAAGCTTTGAAAAATTGCTCCATGACCAGCAGGTGTGCAAATCCCATCATCCAGCACCACTTGTCATTTAAGAAGGAAGAAAGTTAATTTTTCCTCAATTCAGACATCACTTTTTCAAAGAGCTACCAGGTTATCAGGACCTAAATAGTTCTTAAGTTGTTTGGCTCTAACTACCTTAAAATGAAACTTAGGTATTTAACAGTGATTCTCTAAGTATGATTTATCACCCACCTGCACCAGTATGATCTGGGGAAACAAAATGAATACTCCTGAAACAGAATTTCTGGAATCTGTATTTCTAACCAGTTCTCTTGTTAATTCTTACTTATACTGGAGTTTAAAAACCACCCACCCAAATTCAGTTTTTGTCCAACATCTCAGATTATACTTTATTTACTTTTTCTGCCAAGCCTCTTCTCCTTGAAAGATCTGTTTGTATCTCCAGGCATCCCTACCACCTACAACTAGAGGAAAACCATCCACACCGCTGTCACATTTCCAACTTTAAAGCAATAGCAGCCACAGAAAAATAACCAGGAGGGCAGGAGTCCTCCGTTCTCCCAGTTATCATTGTTTATGGGAACAGCCAGGTGGTATTGACTTGTCACCTGGTGATGTTAATTACCAGCCAAGCATTCAGATTGTTTCTTTTTTCTCAGCTCTCAGCTTGATCCCTAAAGTTTCAGCATGGAGCCTGCAAACGTTTAATGGAAAGTTAATCAGCCAAATCCTCCCAGTTCAGAAGTCACTACTCCCTGGCCCTGGCACATGCTTGGAACACCAGGGTATCTGTGTAATGGGGGGAAGCAGTTATTTACTGAATGTTTCCCAGAGGGCTTTGAAGAGGTAATGACCATCAACAGGGGCCTTCTGGAGTCCTTTGGAGTCAACTTTTATGCCACAGAGAGAATGCCCTGACTCATTATATTTTTGAAGATTTCTTTTTTCTTGTCAAAGAAAGAAGCAGATAAGCAAAGGAGTGCTTGCTTCTGAGATGCCAACAAGGAGGCTTTTTTTTTTTTTTTTTTTTTTTTTTTTTTTTTTTTTTTTTTTTTTTTTTTTTTTTTTTTTTTTTTTTTAGCAGTAGCATTTTATCTATGTCAGTGGTGGATAATGTTATGTGTGCTGGAGACATAGGTAATCTAGATTTGATCTGAATGTTAACTTCTCTGTTTTCAATCAATAAATGCTTAACCAAGTCTTGGCTAAGCATTCTGAAATTGATTTTTCAAAGAGAATTTGCATATGATGATTTAGCAGGGGAGTCCAACCTTTTGGCGTCTCTGGGCCACACTGGAAGAATAAGAGTTATCTTGGGCCAACATTAAATACATTGTGACACATAATCACATGAAAAATCTCATGATGCTTTAAGTAAATTTACAATTTTGTGTTGGGCCACATTCGTAGCTGTCCTGGGCTGTTTGTGGCTCGCAGGCCATGGGTTGGACCCCCTTGAAGTGTTTTGCACAACAGCTGGCATTTGGGGGAAGAAACCAAAGGTCGTAGGAATGCCATGCAAAGAGGATGTGAGTTGCTGTGGATATTGGCGATCTCTGTTAGAGACCACAGCTTTAACTGTCCAGGCCATCGAGCTTTGGGAGATGGCATCATGTGATGGGAAGGGCCAAGCTGTGGGGCCCGTCTGCTCTTGAGCTCCTGTCTGGCTTTTGGAGAAATCACTTTCCCTCTATTAACCTTAGACTCTTTTATCTATAAATTAGACATTAGGATGCTTACCACATATGATGTTCATTCTTTACCAACTATCTCACAACATAGTCATATTCCCCATTCACACTGCCACTTACCTTCTGTAGTACAGGCCAGCTTAATGCCTTACTGAGGAATGCGTTCTCCCTGGTCTTCAATCACTTTTCTAGGTGTCCTGCCCTGATCCATTTTCTAGATGATAAGTGAATATAAACATGTAAAAATTGGGGAAAAAATCTTTATACCTCCAATGATTTAAAAGCATGTAATGGTTCCTCTGGGTCTTAGGTTTAGGGGACTATTGCTGGCCTAGCCCCATAAACCTAATCCTCAGTCTGAGTTCTCACAGCCACAGAAGAATTCTGTGGCTTCCTCAGGTGCACCAAGCAGACATTTAACATCAGCCTTCACGTTCCATGTTTCTTCATCCTGGAAACTTCATTCACTGTTTATTGTCTGGAGATTTCTTTATCATTCTTTCAGTGTCAGAATCAAGTCATTTGTTTTCTAAAATTTTCTCTTATCCACGGAGATTTTGCATGTCCCTCTATGTGCTCATATATAACCATATATATTACATATGTAATTACATATATAACTTTTAGATATAACTCATACTTTCAAACGTATCATGCAGCCTTGTAACCCTGTAATTGTCTTTCCACAAAGTTGGAGGTCTGTGTGATATTCAATAAAAGCTAGATTTTTTATTATCATCATCCTCCTCCTCCTCCTCCTCCATCATCATCATCTGTAAACACAGGGTAATTCTCCATAGACTGTTGTATAAATTAAATAAGGCATTAAATAAAAAATATCTGGAACAGACACCTAACCAATCTGTTTCCATATATACTAGAAATAGGGGTTACCAGCTTACGTTTGCATCCCTCATGTACCTGTTCGCTCACAGTAAGTACAAAGTGCCACTATGTACTTGATACTCTTCCAGGCACCAAAGACATGGAAACAATGAAACATAGCCCTCTCTTAAGGAAGGTTCATACAATGATGAAAATGTATGCCCCAGGGGTATAATCCTTCATGGTTGATTTTGTCAAGTTCTGGGGAGCACCTTTTGGCTTTTCTGGGGGAACAATGACCCCTTGTCTGGACCCAGATAGTGTTTCCCATTTGCTTTGCACACACTGTGTTTGCAGGTGGGTAAAGCTCACTGATTTTCTTCCCATGAACCCCCATGCAGGGAGCGGAACTATAATCGGCAGATTTATTGCATAACTCTGGGGTGCACTCACTGTGGCGGGGGCCGAAGGTAACTGGTGAGAAAGACAGTACATTTTTTCCTTCACAAAGCTTTCATTTCAGTGCAGGAGACTAGCACTTAAAAAGATAGTTTATAAAATATGTATTTAACTGAAGCTGTAACAAGCTCAGCGGCAGATAACTGCACAGTGCTAAGAAAAACAAAACAAAACATGCAGAAATCTCACCTGTTCTGTGGATAAAGAAAGACTAATGTGCTTTCTTGAGGAATCTAATTGAAGAAGCGAAACCGTAGTGTTGGGAAACGTGACCCAGGCAAAAGAAGAGTTGGAGACCGAGAGAGCCTTCTAGGCCATGGAAACAAGACGAGCCAAGGCTCTGGAACTAGGTAAAGCCTGAAGGGCTTGAGAAACTAAAGTAAGGCTAGGGTCTCAGATGTGTAGAGACAGATTAGGAAACTGGCCCAAAATGAGGCGGTCAAAAAAGGCAGGAGTCAGCCTACATGGGGCTAGGTCATGTTCATTTTCAGGCACTGTGCTAACATTAACATTGTTAACGTTATGCATTAACATTGTTTTTTGAGAGTTGAAGAAACCAAATTCAGACAGCTAATGTGACCTTTTCAAAGTCTTTTAGCTAGAAAGCAAGGGACTGACTGGGATTCAATTCAAAATCTATCCGATAGAAAAATATATCAATATTTATTCTTTTTTAACCATATTACACTGTTTCTGTGCACGTAAGATATTAATGGTTTTTGTTTGCTCTCAATTTTAACTCCCAGAAACCAAGGAAGGAAATTCTTTCCCTTTTTACTCACCTCCCAGGACATCTGGTTTCTTTTTCTTTACCTTATG
This sequence comes from Anoura caudifer, assembly GCA_004027475.1. NCBI lineage: Eukaryota > Metazoa > Chordata > Mammalia > Chiroptera > Phyllostomidae > Anoura > Anoura caudifer. Next base: position 88,126 of record PVKU01004642.1, on the reverse strand, counting down.
TGGCTTATCAGAAGGGGGCTGCTCCGGAAACACGCAGAGAGGCATGTGTTCTCTGCCATGCAGGAAGACATGTGCTGTTTCTGGACCCAGGTGTCCAGGGGCAGGAGAGGTACTCTGCAAGGACAGCAGCCCATCCCATTCCCAAAAACCTTCTCACCACCTTGGGCTTGTGACTTCATATGCTATGTTTCCCTGAAGCAAAATGACTTTGTTTTAATACTCAGGACATTTCCTCTGTATTCCTCTTATATAGTCACATATAGTTTTCTTTGTCAGAGTCCAAGGCTCCAGCAAAAAAAAAAAATCTCTTTAAAGAAAAATATGCCTTATCCCCACCACTTTGTGACACAGCCGTCTCCTCACTCACAGTCACTTTTTTCTCTTCTTTTGTAAGTGCAGGATCCAACATTTTCACAAATTAAAAAAGGCGTGCAGAGAATGATTTCTGTAGGTTCAGGAAGACTACTCTTCACTGCATTTGTATCTGAAACTGCAGTCGAACTGCATGAACTTCCTCCTCTCTGATACAGCTGCTGCGGATTTTGAATTATGGCTAAACACCAAAGTGTTATTTAATTCAGCCAGGCAGGAATGGCGTGAATGATATCCCATTACCCCTTTCCACCCAGAGATCAGTCTCCAAGTTCAAGGCTATTGTCTTAGCCATGCCAGAAAAATTACACAGGCTGCTACAACTTTTTACAACCCCCTTAGGCAATGCTGGAATGATAAACATGATGAGAATGAAGTCTTGCCATGTGTGTCTAATAGCACCAAAGAGAGTGGCTAGCTCAGTGCTGACACAGCATTCAGCGGATATTAAAGGTTTATGAATTACCTAGCTTCCTCCGTTTGGGTGTCTCATTCTGCTCAGGAGCAGACTGTGTATGAATGGTTGCCATTCTCCAGATATATCCTGTTATACAACTGAGCTTCTGCCATCACTCTAAGAGTGAAGGAAAGCTGTGTAGTAAGTTCAACCTGAAGCAATGAGGGGCTGATTTCCATGGTCTCTGAGCAAGAAGGTGCACTGGATAGGCTAAGACATCTGCTATGCTCAAATCCATGTTCATGACATTCCCACTCCAATTCCTTACTGCTGGTTTTTTAAGCGTGTATGATGGCCAGCCAGTTCTATGTGACCCTATCATTCATAGTCGATTGGTCCGTAAGTACAATAGATAATTGTACTTATCTATTATTCATCTGAAAGAAAGTCAATCTGCAAGTCCATGGGGTGAACTGCAATAAAAACTCTGCTAACAGGTCCAATGGAGACCCACTGGGTCAATCAGATCCTCTTCCTGGAGAAATTACAAAGATAATCGACAAGATATACAGTGAATGGCTTACTCAGAATGATGACAAAACACCAGATGGGGATAGCCAACTCTTGCTATGGAGATGTGGCAAATCAATGTGGTCAGAGGACATATAGTGAATGTAGACCAACCTTTCGGTTGATAAAGTAGGTTTTCGTCTCTGCAAAGTGTGACTATACAACTTTTCCTTTTTTTTTTGGTCGTTTCTATTATGCATGTTTTCTTGTGATCTTATAAGCTTATAGCTGTATGGTTGTCCTCAGTTTTAATGAGGCCTGGAGGTACAGATAAGTTTCCATCTTAATTATTTTTGCTGGATGCCAACAGTCATTTTGATGTTAAGTATCTGGTATCATTCAATAAATATCCATTGCACGAGGAACTTAAGTAACTCTCAGGTTATTGCAATCAAAATCACTTCATTAACCCCAGGAAAAAATCTATGTGAGAAAATATAGCTGAGTACCCCCTGCTCCAGAGGGTCTTTCGTATGGAGTTTCAAGGTGAGGTATCATTACTCAGGATCTATTTTTTCCCTTGTAGTGTCAGTTCATTTGTGGGGGCAGGGGCAAAGGGGAGTATCTATCTCACTATGACATGGTGAATAACCCTATTGACAAATAGGACTGCTCTACTTTCATGTATTTCTAATGAATTGGCACACTGAACAAAGCCTGACACTGAGAAAGACAGATACTCATGTATTAGGGTTCTCCAGAGAAACAGATCTGAAAGGATACAGATATGCAGGGTCTGGCACAAATAATGGTATTTTTTATTACAAAATCATACATATGTAATTCTGTAACATAATATCACACTGAAGCACACCATATGACATTTTAGGTGAAATGTTCAAATTAAAACCATAAATTATTACACCCATATTATTACCCTACCAACCTCACTCAAGCAGGCATTACTTCTGCTGGACCCTGTATATGAAGACATTTACAATAGAAATTAACTCAAACATTTATGGAGGCTGAGAAGGTCCACAGTCTCTCATCTGCAAGCTGGCAAATGAGGAAAGTGGGTGGGAGTCCAAAGATCTGAAAACTAGGAGGTATAAGACTGGAGTATGGAGGCCTGAAAACCAGGAACTCTGATGTCCAGCGGCAGGAAAAGATGGATGCTCAAGAAGACAGGCAGGAAATTCACCCTTCCTTTGACTTTTTGTTCTATTTGTGTCTCCTTCAGATTGGATGATGCTCACCCACATTGGCAAAGGCAGATCTTTTTTTTTTTTTTTTTTTTTTTCAGTCTGCTGAATCAAATGCTATCCTCTTGTAGAAACTCTTTTACAGATACACCTAGAAATAATGTTTCACCAGCTAGCTGGGCATTCCTTAGCTCATGCAAGTTGACACCTAAAATTAACCATCACAATGCACCTGTAAGAAAATTATTATGTATAAATAAACATTATAGCAGAACAAGCCATGACTTAGAAGTAGGACTTGATGATGGAGGGATTAGTGTTCAGTGCAGCTGGAATCCCACCCCAACTGGGCAACTTGCCTCATAGAGTACATGGCTAGGACTCTGATGTAAAAATAAACAAACGAACAAACAAACAACTCTCTAGTGCCCAGTATCTCTTTTGTGGAACTCCTTGCAAGAAAAATGAAAGTGAGAAGCATGTGGATGGGAAAGGAGAAGCACTTCAGAGGCCTGGAAGAGACCTTTAGTGGCCTGGGAAGGTCATAGACCTAGAGATTTTTGCACTACATAGTTATGAACTTATACTTCTGAGCAGCAGAGCAATAGATCACTGTGAGTGGAGGGTGTTGAGCCAGAAAAATGCCCCCCAAAGATATCAGATCTCAACTGCCGAAGACCGAGCATGCTACTGGATATGTAGAAAGGACCTTTGCGGAAATGATTAAATTAGGGGTTTCAAGATGGGGATATTATACTGGCTCATCCAAGTGGCTGTTTATGAGTCACAAGTGTACTTATAAGTCAGAGGCAGAGGGAGATTTGACACAGGGGGGAAGAGAGTGTGACAGAGGCAGAGGCTGGAGGGAGGTGGCCACAGCCACAGAATGATGGCAGCAACGAGAAGCTGGAAGAGGCAGAGAGTAGGTTCTCCCCTGTGCTGACATCCTGGTTTGTCCTAGTGAAACTGATCTTTGTCTCTGGTCTCCAGAGCTGTGAGGGATAAATTTCTGTTGTTTTTGGCCACCAGGTTTGTGGTAATTTGTCACAGCAGTTCTAGGAAACTAAAATAGAGGAGACCCGCCAGAAAGATGGATTGAAAATGTACTAAACACTGAAGCAGAGAGATGTCACAAGGGACCTTACCTCTGATGAACAGAATGGTCCACGTCTCCTAATCTTCAGTAGTATTTGGGAAAAAATATGAGGAAAGTGTGAACATTCTGTTAATGAAGCAAATATAGCTTTGAGCATAAATGTTTGAGAAATTTTTATACGAGTTAGCACATAAAGCTATTTGAATAATAGTAAAATTTTGGGCTCATATTACTATAATATTATGTTTCTTTTCCTCATGGATTTGCTATGTCAGTGATTTTTATTCTTTCTTTTTTTAATCATATGAAAGTATATATTTATTTATTCTTTTAAAAATATATTTTATTAATTATGCTATTACAGTAGTCCCAATTTTCTTCCTTTGTTCCCCTTCACCTGGTACCCCCCTTCCCTCTCACCATCCCCCACTTAGTTCATGCCCATGGGTTGTGCATATAAGTTCTTTGGTTTTTCCATTTCCTATACTATTCATAACCTCTCCTTGTCAATTTTGTACCTGCCAATTATGCTTCTTAACCCCTGTAAATTTTCACCCATGCTCTTCCTTCCCCCTCCCAACTGATAACACTCCAAATGAGCTCCATATCTATGATTCTGTTCCTATTCTGCTTGTCTGCTTAGTTTGTTTTTTTTAGATTCAGTTGACAGTTGTGAATTTGTTGCCATTTTAATGTGCATAGTTTTGATCTTCTTTTTCTTAAATACGTCCCTTTAACATTTCATGTAATAATGGCTTGTTGATAATGAACTCCTTTAGCTTTACCTTGTCTGGGAAACAGTTTACCTGCCCTTTCATTCTAAATGATAGCTTTGCTGGACAGAGTCATCTAGGTTGTGGCATAACCCCATCCCCCCCACCTTTTTTATCACTTTGAATACTTTTTACTTGCAAAGTTTCTTTTGAGAAATCAGCTGATAGTCTAATGGGAACTCCTTTGTAGGTAACTGTCTGCTTTTCTCTTGTTGCTTTTAAGATCCTCTATCTTTAACCTTTTCCCATTACCATCTAGTCTCCTTATACCCTCCTCCTCCATATAGGCCATCTTAAATCCACTTTGCTGGAACATTACAGAGGGATCGGGGAAGGAGAAACATATAAATGCCTCAATATTGCTTATGAAAGTATGTTCAACACTTCTTAAGGCAAAAAGACTGGATTCAAAATAAGAAATAAAACAAAATCCTAACATTTGATGTCCCCTTGAACTTATCAATTTATTTGATCTATGTGCCTCATTTTCTTTATCTGCAAAATGGACCTAGTCATAATTATCTTGGAGAGCTGCTGTGAGGATTAAATGAGTTGAATAAAAATATCGTAGCAGGAAGTACCGAATACAATGAATGATTAAGAAAAATTAGTCACCCTACCTTCTCCCGTTCCCCTCATGTGTTTCCTTTTCTCCCCCCTACTTCTGTGAGTTTATTCAAATGGTCTAGGAAATAGGAATGCATCTGCCTGAGGAGGACCCAGCAGGACTTCTGGGATACAGAGAACATCCAAATCAAGAAACCACTGCCCTGACTGGTGTGGCTCAGTGGATTAAGTGGAGGCCTGCGAACCAAAGGGTTGCTGGTTTGATTCCCAGTGTAGGGCACATGCTTGAGTTCCAGGCCAGGTCCCTGGGGCGGGGGTTGGGGGGATGTGAGAGGCAACCACGCATAGATGTTTCTCTCCCTCTCTTTGTCCTTCCCTTCCCTTCTCTGAAAATAAATAAATAAATAAAACCTTAAAAAGAAAGAAAGAAAGAAAGAAAGAAAGAAAGAAAGAAAGAAAGAAAGAAAGAAAGAAAGAAAGAAACCACCATACTCAGAGCAGAGGGAAGAAAGGCCAGGGGGAGCTGATGCAGGTTTTTGGCTTCTGGTTAAGGCTGCAAATACATCTGCTCCTGAGGGAGCCCTGGAGCCAGGAAATTAGGCAATGTTCCATGAGCTGAGTTCCTCCCTGAGCCCACCCTAATTTACTACAGTTGCTTAATACCTAGGATATATATCTCAATGAGTAAACAAAGATTTTCCCTCATTTTAATAACAGAAATGAATGGGCTTCCAAAACTCACTTAAGATTGAAAAAGTCCACCAAGGAAAGAAACACAACAACCAAAAAAAGTAACATCCAATGAAACAGTTTATAAACAATGTAAACCTTACATTTAATGAAATTATTTATTCTTAGAGATGTTTTAAGGCATATAAGATCAGATTTTTATGAATAAGAAATAGTAGAAATACTGTAAATTAAAAATAACATTGTCATACCTAAGTAAGTACTTTTATACAAAATATGCAAAGAACTCTTAAAACTCAACAATAAGACCACATACAACTTGATTAAAAACTGGGCCAAAAATGTTAACGGGTATGTCACCAAAGAAGACATAACATATGAAAAGTAAGCATATCAAAATGCTCCACATCTTATGTTATCAGGAAAATGCAAATTAAAACAATGAGACACCACCACACACCTAGCAGAATGGCCAAAGTTTGGAACCCTGACAACGCTAAGTGCTGATGAGGATGCAGAGCAACAGGAACGCTCATTCATTCTTGGTAAAATCCAGGTTGGTACCACCACTTTGGAACACGGTTTCTTCACGTGCTTCAGCCTTACAACTCCCTGGTATTTACACAGAAGAGCTGAAAGCGTACATCCATGCAAAACCTGCATATGAGTGTTCATAGCAGCTTTACTGATAATTGCCAAAACTCAGAAGCAATCAAGATGTCCTTCAGGATGTGAATGGATACATTAATTACAATATTTCTGGACAATGAAATATGACTCAGCACTAAAAAGTAAATGAGGTATCCAACCATGAAAAGATGTGGAGGGTTTAAACATGCATATTGCTAAGTAAAGTAAGTCCATGTGAAAAGGCTACATACTGCATGTCCAACTATGTGTTATTCTGGAAAAGGCAAAACTATGGAGACAGCCAATAATAACAGTCTCATGGTTTATTTTTATTACTTACAAGGTCATTTCAAATGAAGGAGATTATGCCTCCCAGGTGATATTTGTCAATATCTGGAGGAATTTTTAATTTTTGTAACGGTGGCAAAGAGTTTCTACTGGAATCTAGTAGGAGCAGATCATAGATAATGCTGAATATCTCATAATGCACAGGGTCAGCCCCTAAACAAAGAATTACCTGCTGCCAATAGGGCTACAGTTGAGAAATTCTGCTCCGGAGTCAATTGCATCTACTACCTTTGCTCTCCAGGTCTGTGTGGGGCAAGAAAAGCCTCTAGCCCTGCACTCAGGCTTGGCCCGAAAAGAGAGTGCCTGTGTAACAGAGTTCTTGATGGAAACTTTAACTGGGATAGAAAATGTTACTTGGGATCAATGAAATAAAGTCCGTCAGCCAATCTGAGAGTGCTTCAAATTAATGTGACTTCAGGTCGCCATTAGGGCTGACTGAATGCACTTTGCGTATCTGTGTCCAGATTACATGTTTCTTTTCAGTACTTGGTGTACTTGTTGAAATAACATAGGATTGATATGACTGAGGGGTGTATCCTCTGACTAGGTTCTCCTCCTTTCCTCCCAATATTTCCTACTTGAATATCTTTATTTTAAGCAACGGAGCACAGAAAATCTTAATTCTGTTCTAGGATATTAATTCCACCATATTCATTCATTGTGAATTGATTATTTTATGACTAGGCTCTGTTGCAAACTCTTCAAGAATATTAAATAATTGGTTGTTACAAAATCCTAGAGATCCCACCATAATCTCTACTTTAACTATGAGAAATCTGAGAGAAAGAGAAGTTGGTGGCTTGTCTAAGGTCAGAAAGCTAGTAAACCATCAAGGAGGTCTTACTCAAGATTTCATACTTCTCCCCACTCTGCTCTTTGGCATTTCCTACAAAAATTAATTAAATTACAATTAAAAATTAAATCTATTAATGCGGGTGTTTAGGAGGAGAAATTATTCTGATCTTCATCAATGTATTTTTTTTCATATTTTAGCATTCACTTGCAGAAAAAGGTAGCAGGTATAGTGTTTCAGGGAAATAAAATCATCATGGATAAAAAGCTTAAAAATTTAGAACATTTATTCATTCATTTAACTTTTAAATGTGAAATATAATAAACACTATCTTTCTTTTTCAGCCACAAAACAGGACAGAGCCAAGACTGTGGGGAATATGAATAAAAATAATAGCTACCGTTTTACCATGTTAAAGACTTGACTGTGTGTCAGCTGATCTGCCAGCCACATTATATACATTTATTTACATGGCACATTCAATCCTGAACATATGAAATAGAATCCATCATTTCCTCTATGTTAGTGATGAAGAATCTAGGATTATGAGATTGTCCAGATCATAAGTCAGGGAGGAGCACTTAAGCATAAGGGCTCATTCTCTGCTACACAGCCCCTGAGGCTTGTCATTCAGCAGCCTTCATGGAAACTTTGCTTTTCGAATGTAGCTTGTGATAACTAAAATTAACTTTGCTATGGTAAGATACATTTTTTCCTGGAATCTTTAATTAACCAGAAGAGATACTTAGAAAGAAGGCAATTCTAATGAGGCTAATCATCAACAATAATTTAAAGGGACTTCAGTGGGTGATGGATTCTGTTCAAGCAAGGCCATATTCTGAAGGCGTCCTCTCCTGGAGTTATTGCAAGGCCTTTGTTCATTTCTACATCCACTCCTGGGACTTAATGGAGCCTGAATAAAATCTTAATTTTATATAATTGCTGTCAGTGTTTATTAAGCATCCTGGTGGGAGAAAACCAAATTCATTGTTGAATCCCCGCACATCTGTTTAAAAAAAGCGAGCAAGGGCTAGTAGCATCTATTTGTAATGTTCACTGTCAGTTTTACAAACCTTGTTTTGATTTCAGCTGTGCTAATTTCTGTTAATGATTGTTGGTAGAAAAACAAAAAAATAGATAAGCATTCATAGACTAGAATGCTGAAGTTCTGGGACTTGAAGTCTTGCTGTAAAATTGGATGAGACTGAAAAATAAGAACAACTTCTATCAAAACTTTGACCATTTTGCTAGTTTATCTCTGGTCGCCATCTGTCGAAATGTGAGGAAAGTCCTAGAGGAGATGCTGAGATGCAGATTGATGCCCAGAGGGAGGCTCTGGGAGTTTGGATTGATTGGGCTAGAAGGCCAAGTTTAAAGGGCAAGTTCATCTGAGATGAAGAAATGAAAGAGACGGCAAGAAAAAAAGATGACCTTGAGATATAAGGAACCAGGATTTTTGCCAAGAATAGAGGTAGGATATGCAAATGCTCTTTCTTTGAACATTGGGAGCAGGTGAATGGTTTGGCTGCACAGCCATAAAGAACTGAGGGAGGTACTCTTTAAAGAAGTTTAGTTTAAGAATAAGTTTGTCAAATGCCACTCCCAATAAAGGACACCAAATTTAAACCCCACCTCACCTACCACTCCCCTCAAAAAAGAAAAAGAAAAAACCTTTTGTGAGGAAGCATTAGCCTTGGAAGGAACATAATCTTGCAAATGAAAACAACCAAGTTGTTAAGTATAGACAGATGCTAAGCTGCTTACAACAATATTTCCTCACATTATACACATATAAGACGTTACTTTCTCGTTGTTTATTATGTACTCCATGCTCTTGCAAGAAGCTTAGCTTTGGATTTTGTCTTAAATCTGGTTCCTTACATTTGTGAATGTAATTTTGCATTAAAGGAGGTTTTTCAATTAATTAAAGAATGCATGCTAGAGCTTAACTACTAATTAAAATCCAACATTTGTTTAACGTGGATGGGTTAATAATTATAGGGAAATAACATATATTTTTAAAATATAATATTTATTTTTTTAGAGAGTGGGAAAGGGAAGGAGAAAGAGAGGGAGAGAAACATCAATACATGGTTGACTTTCACACGACCCCTACTGGGGACCTGGCCTGCAACCCAGGCATGTGCCTTGACTGGGAATCAGACCTGGTGACCCTTTGGTTTGCAGGCCCGTGATTAATCCACTGAGCCACACCAGCCAGGGCAAGGAAAATCTTATATATTTTTTGTCCTTCGTGATTTAGTTGCTATTTAATTTTGTCCTCCTAATATCATAATTAATATATGTTGCTCAATTTAATTTCTTGCTTTACTTTTTAAAGAAAGTAGGTAAAAAACATTCTATTGCTTATGAGGAAACTCACCTAGCATAACCATTACTCTGCTTGATCATCTAGTGACCACATCTGCGTTTTCTACCACGTCGATGTTTGTGCCTGATGTGTCACCCGCTTGTTTGGCAAAGCTGGCTGTCTGCTGCGTTGGTGCCAGTAACTGTTAAGTTTATTTGATAGGCCTGAATTTAACAAATGTCTTTTTGACCCTTGAGCTAGATCGTGCCGGTATAGAAATAAAAGAATATATAAAATTATTGTATTCTCAAGGAGCTCACTGTCCGCAGGGAGGACGAGACAAGTAAAAGAGGCCTTCAGAGAACCGTGCAACGTGTTACAGTAAAAGCATAAGTTATGTCTCTGAGGAACAGAGGAGTGATGGATTTAGAAATTCTCTGAAAACTCATGTCACAGCCAAGCTTCCTCACTCTGCATACTGCCCCTGCGTGTGACTAACTGGCCTACTAGTTTAGATTTATAACACAATCGTTACTCCATTTCTTATAACTTTGCTTTGATGTACCAGTCAATTGTATTATGAAAGTAAAATCAGTTAACAATTTATGTACCTGTCATTTTCACTAATAAGAATGAAATACCAAGGCATGTGACTTATAACCAATCCAATATATTTAAACCTTGTGCCTGATCTGGGGTTCAGATGTTAAGCCTGTGTTTGGATGAAGATCAATTAGTTAGAGTATCAGGTGTTGCCCAGGAAACCTCTGTGTCATGTGGCCATTTCATCAAGCAGGCAGTCTCTCCGCAAAGGAGAGTGTATGCATCCTAAAAATATGGGATGAGTAAAAATAACTTTTTCAAACATTTGTTGGGCAGAGTGAACTTCTGAAACATTAGTTGGAGGAGGAGAGTATTCAAAATGTGTTCCTTCCTTGGCAAATTAGCCTCCTTGTGCATGTATACAATGTGACCATCAGAATAAACCTGCCTTCCACTTTGTCTCTCACCTAGTCAAATAAGTTTCTTTCTGGAAGTCAGACAGGCACATGGGAAAAGCCGTTTGCCTAAATTTCAACCTTCCAGCAGGAAGGTTAGAGCATGTAAATGGCCTTTGAACATTTTTATGTCATACGATGTGACACATGATCTTGGAGCAAAATTGAGGCCTTCACACTGTTTCCACAAAAAGAAAACATTGAAAAGTGTAGGAAAAGGTGTTTGCACATGGAGTGTCAGAAGTGTATTTGAGGGGAGAAATATGTTCCTGTATTGCTATGCCATGTATCATGTTTGTGGCCATGAATACAAAATAATATTCATAATGCTATTTATAAGAAATAATGGAAAGCATCCTTAAGGCCTAAAGAGAGAATACTGGTGAGTTTAGCTAACCAGTCACTCAATAGAATATTACATAGCTATTTAAACTTGTATTTTATGGGACTACACTATTACATATTAATTTATTCTCTTGCTGATAAGTGTGAAAGGAATGAAGTAATAGTATATACATAATATATTTTCAACTACATAAAATAAGAAAAAGATAAAAGGAAAGTCAATATTGCATAGACAATGTAGCAGGGAACAAAATATACTAAACTATTAACCCACTCACCTGTAATTAATTCATCATTTTATTCATCTCTCCACTCACTCACTTATACATTTTTATTTATAAAGGGACATTATTCTATGGCAAACAGATACTGAGAATGTAATAAAGGGAATAAGACAAACCCTGCAATTATTGAGCACACTCTTAGTGGATTCTGACTATGGATTATAGGGGAGGTTTTAATACTCTTTCCTCTGAGTTTGCTATCCTTTCTATAAAAGATGCAAATTCATCTTCTAATGGAAATCACCAAGGTAAACACACAAAGAGAAATATCAGCACTCTGCTGTGGGTCCTCCTGAACCTGGACTTCCTGAGCACGGCCGAATGATGCTCAGCAGTGGCGGCAGAGTCCCGTCAGCATTGGGAGGGACAATAAATTTCGTTGTCCATTGAAATCCGGAAGGGAACTCCCTGGCAGCATCTGATAACCTAACCTAAAATGGGCCCAAGTTGACTGTAAATCTAAAGCTTAGCTCTTGTGGAAAACATTTTAGAAACTCTAGAAACCCAAAGCGGTATTAACTGTTTAGCCACACAGATCACTCTGACTGACTGACACATATTTTGTCTCAATGATGTCAAATCTTAAAAAAAAAAAAAAAGCCCCAGTCAGCATGAAAATAAGAGTTTCACCACTTTGTTTAGCTGATCCCACACATTTTCTACCATATAGTGAATAACGTTCACCAGTTCTTTTACCGTATCATAATCCTCTGTGTCAGCTCTGCTCTACCTCCATCCTAGTCATTTATAAGGGAGGCCCAGGCAACTGCTAACTGCTTGGATAGCTGCCCATTCACCTTTCCTAAGAATACCTCCCGCCAAGGACCACCTAAAGAAAATCCATGGCCTTTTCCCTATTTACCAGAGAGGTTTGAAAATTGTCTTTCTCCATTTCACAGGCCAAAGTGACAGATATTACAGAGCATCGTTAGGCTCTCTGAATGCCTCCCTGCCAGGCCCCTCCTCTCCTCATGCCCAGGAATCTCCCATTTCTTCCCTCTTGGCCCTGTGTTTCCAAAGTTCACACCCCAGTTTTCTAGACAGTATGATTCTCAGGTTACAGTCTTAAGTCCCAAGTCATAACACCCCTACCTCAGAAATCATGGGATGGGGGTGTGGGTTCTATCTTCATCCAGGAGTTCCCTATGCATTCCTTCTCCCTTTTCCTGGAACCTCTTGCCTGCTTGAATTTCCATCTTGGTGTACTATTCTGAAGTTTGTGTTGCAGGGATTAAGCCAGCTGCTGACTGTTCAGCTTAAATCCAATAAATGTTTTAAAAGCCTTAGGTTTCTATTCCTTTCCACTAGGAATTGCCTTCTGCTCCACATTCTGCCCTATGGCTGGGAGGTAGGACTTTTGTTTCCCACTGAGCATGCTTTGAGTCAGGTGAAATGATGGCAATGCCTGGTGAGCAGGGCTCTCCTGGGAGGCTGTGAGTGGCGTCACATGGTAACAATGCTCCATCAAAGAGATGAAGCCTCATCAAGGGATCCAGACCCAGTCCGCCCCTGCCTCCTGTGGATGGACCTGGGCCAAATTAAAAGGTCCCAAACCTCCACTGTTCTTGCTGAGGGTCAGCAGTTTTTCTTGGATAAATGCTCCTCAGATTATGGACATCTTTTGGTTAATTTCTAGAGTTCTGAAAAAGTTTATTTGGACAATTGCGTCAGTATTTTTGTTACTTCTATAGAGGAACAGGTAGATCCACAGAGGTTCTCACTCTCTCATTCTCAAGGCTCCTCCCCCCAGTAAATAAGCTTTCAGATTCCTGACAAGGAACAAAAACACCTGAGCAGGAAACCAGAACCTGCACCAGCACACAGGTGAGTTACCAACCGGCTTCATAGATTGCATACGTTTTTATTTATGCTGAGTTGTTTTAAGTTCCCGCAAAGGCTCATCTTTTATAGACATTTGACTCCAGATAACTACAGGTGAATAATCGAAGTGATTATTTTGCCATGAACTGCCAACACTCATTTTACTGTTAGTGCCCACAGTATTAGCACCTCTCAGTCTGGCCCATCACAGAACCAGCTATGGATTCCTGTCTTTAAGGTTCTGTTCTTTTGACTCTGCTTCTAGGATCAATATGACTATGTATCAGAGAAGTAGAGGCAAGGTAAGTGTTACATTTTTTTTTCTTTAGTTTGTTGTCTATCTCCCCAATAGAAATATAAGTTCGTCAAAGCAAATAATGTCAGCAATTTTATTTATTATCGCATCCCTAGTATTTTAAACAACACATGACACTTAATGAGGACATTGTAAATATGCTACATGAAATAAATAAAATATGAATTAACCATGGCAAGAAAAATGAAACCTTTGTTTTAATATAATTTCAAACATTACTTATTAATGAAACTGACCATGTAGTTGACTTCCTACAAATCTCTTGATAAATACATATTGAAGTAACAAACAAGTAGTGAATGAATGTTTCCACTGCTTTCTGAACTTTTTAAAGGGAGGTTCTGACTGCAGCTTGGTACAAGGTAGTGAAGTATGCTCTTGCAACAAAGTGGCAGCAGCATGAACTGGAGGGTGGGTGATGGTCCGGAAATATTAGAAACAAAGCAGGGGTTGCCAGGGGATGTGTAGACTGTGGCCTTCTGGGAACTGATGGTGCTGGAGGGGAAGTGCTGTTCCCTGAAACCAGAAGAGAAGTTGACATGGGGCAAAAACTCAAACCTCACTCCACTCACCCCTATTTACCAGATTTTGCAGAATCTAGATGACTGGAAGACTGGTCCTGATATTATGCCCATGGAGCTATCAAACCAGGATACGTTGGGTCAGTTACTTCCATTCAAATATGCTATCATGGAGGTTCATTGGGGGTGATGTCCTGTTGAGTTTTGTTACAGGCTGAATTGTGCATACAGTCGTTTTCCAATGGACACTCTAACAGACATTTACTAAATAATTACTGCCCCTTTATGGTACACTGCCCATTTCTCCCGAAGTTGGGGAAGATCTATCCACCTGCAAGGCAGCACCCCTTCAGAGAACCCTGTGCTCTGGCTCCAAGCATCACGAGACTTTCTCGGCCTCAGCCACACATTGTGATGCTGGTAGTGAAGCCTGTTTCCCTCTGGTGTCGTGTCAATTCCACTTTATGCATCACTCTGGAGCTAACCCATCTTGCTTGGACTTTAATTAAATAACCTTCAAGGATGAAGTACCACAGGGGGCAAGGTCGCAGGGATAGCTGCAATTATTTCCTGCAGCTATTGATTTTGCACTAATGATCTTAAATGATGCATGGCTCCGGATCTAGCAATCTTACTCAGAATGGCAGGTGGGGACGTATGCTTTGGTTCCCACAAGGGACCAGACCAATTTGAATACATTTAAACTTGTTGATTCTGTTTTCTGAGTATGAAGGAGGATGAAAGTCTGGAATTTGGAGGTTATATGAATGTGAGAGAGGGTATAATATTAAGATGAGAGGCTTTATACCCAGCAAGAACTGAGTTCAAAGTACCATTTTCCTGTAATATCTTGTGGACCATTGGCAAGGAGTTCGATGGCTCTGAGTTCCGATCTTCTCCTCTGTAAAATAGAAATAACAGTGTGTATTCCATAGTTTTCTTAAGCATAGGAAATGGCAATTTTAACTCCTTAACCGTTATGCTTCAATAATTGGTGCTTCCTTTTCTGCTTTTATTTAAGGCATTAGACACATATTTCCCTCTTAGGGGCGTTTACCTTTTAATTCTTGAGGCACTACAAGCCCTTAAGTACCAAATAAATACATCTCTGATGGAATTAGGGACAACACATTAAAGCCTTTGAGGGAAAGCAAAATTTTGCCAACCCTAAAACACAACCTTTTGAGATATTATTTTAAGCTGGTTATTTTTAAGAAATGAAAGCCTCAAGAAGAACCTTTGCCTTCCCCTGACCAGGCTAGAGAAATTCAGATAGAAAAAAAAAAAACAAAACAGCTTGAAGGAAGGTAGCCATCAGCTTAGTGTAATATAGACTAAGTGTGGCAGAGAGGGAGGATCCTAGCAAGGCCTATTTCTTAAACTCCCTCTATTCCCCACTGTTTCTGGGTGTCTGGCAGAAAGTTGTTAACCTTATTTGTTCTTTCTCATCTACCTGTGAATTGCTTACCTTTCCTTTGAATTCCCAGACCCCTGCCTCTTTCTCCTTAGCTCCAGAAATGGAGCATAAGCCTCAACTGCCCAATTGTCCTTGGGTCCCATATTCTTTATTGTGTAAGCAAAATTTATCTTTTTGGTTTTTTTTCCCCCATCTGGCAGTGATGATATTTTTTAGCACCCTTCTTGTATTTTTTATTTTCTTTTGCCAAAAAACAAGCTCTAGCATGCAGACTTTTTTTTTTTTTAATTTAGGAGGATATCACTTGCAATCACTTTAGGGAGCTGGTACAACACAAATAAAGTTGACACAGTTGCTGCTTAATGTACCTGACTAGATTTTTGAGGTCTCCTATTCTGATCCATGAAGCCTGGTTCCATTTGTAAGATGGTAATGGGAATTTTGTGGTTGTTGCTATCTTGTTTGGGGTTGCTTGTTTTTGATAGGGAGCATGCATCTAACATCATCCTCTTCTGCTCTGATCGATAACTTAATAAAAGCGCACTCCTGAGCACTTCAAAGCTGGTACTTGGTTCCAACAGATTCCTATCAACTATTAATTCTCCCAGCTGTCATCTTGAATGCTTTGTATATGCCAGGTAGTGTCATAGGCACCATGATAGGAATTAAACAGGTTTCAATTGTGCCCTGTACCTTCAGTGAGCCAGTAGTCCAGTGGGAAGGGGACAGATTAATAGAAAATGTTAGGGTGGTTGGTAGCATGGGCTGTGAAAGAATTCACGAAGAGAAAATGTGCAGAGAGTAAAGGTTTTATTTTTACTTTCCCAAGGGAGGGAAAGGGCTGGGCTGGGAGAAATGCACCAGCACCAGCCCTGAGGGGTGGGGGCTTTGAGCTTTTGCTAGGTGATTAGGTGGTTGTAGAGCAGGATGTTTCAGTTGGTCTTGTACAGTGTGTTTCAATGTTATCTTTGGGTCCAGGGTCCAGTAGTTGGTTGCGGTCTGGTATGTCCTGTTTCCTAAGTTCCCCAGCCTCTGCACCTTCAGGGCGCTTCCAGTAATTTTCTGGTCCTGGGGATAAAGGCTCAAAACAATCAGAGTCAGTCATGCTTGGTGGGGTCCAGCCAGCTCTGGGAAAGAGAGCCTGAAAGCGTGATGTTTGTACTATTATTAAACAGTAACCTTTATATGTGGACTGGAGAAGAGCCACCTAAAAAAGCAGGATGGGATGGGGGTGGGGGAGGTCAGGAAAAACTTTCTTGAGGATTTGGTGCCTTTTTTTGAAGTAAAGGACCCTACAACTTTGTGGACAAGAATAGAAGACGTTTCATGAGTGTGGTATTTGATAGCCACCCTTCGACAAAATATTAGAAAACCAGCTCAGGTAAGATGTGTTTTCCTTTCAAAATCTCTTTAGACTAAAATTACCCTTTCAAATTTAAGGTTGGACTATGGGTCCCCGCATCATTCAAAGGGTACCCCAAAGACATACTTGTAGTCCCCAAATCTCCCTAAATCAGTGATTGCCCCTCCAGCATCAGAATGCTCTGGAAGAGATGGGAGGTTAAATTATTTAATAATTATTAGTCAATTTTCCTGGGGCGGGGGAGGGGCCAGGTGAAAAAAGGCTTTGATTTCTACTTTCAAATCTTAGATCACGAAGGGGAAATGTGACAGTGGACTTCTTACTCAGGTCTTTGCCCCAGGTCATTGTAGGGTAAGGTGAAAATCCAAATGTCCCTGATAGGACTAAAACTTAATGGTACCAGCTCTAGAAAACAAAAAGGTGGAAAAATTATCTTTTTAAGCAGTGGAGGGACTCAAACCCAGTGGAGGGGACCCACTAGTTTTCTACACAGTTATTATATAATATAAAATAATAACTAACATTTTTACCCTAATTTGCAAAGTATGCAGAACTTTCACCTAAGTGATCATGTGCTGGTCACAGCTAACCTAGGAGCAAGCGTTTGCTACCCCATTTCCAAACGAGGACACCGGAGTATATAGAAAATAATCAAGGAGCTCAATGCCACATAACAACTTTGTAGTTCACATCTGGAATCTTGAACTCAGGTTCCTTTAAGTTCGTATCTCTCCACAGTCACTTATTCCTTTGGAATATTCCACAAAAGAGCTCAACAATAATGAGGATTTGATTACACAATTTTAATTTATCCCTGAAAGATACTCAAATACATTTCAGAAGATGAATGAGTCTCTTTTTCTCATGATTTCCATTGTGCAAACATGGTCGCTGAGCTCATCCTCAGTATTTCTAAACAGCCCTTTGGAAGGCATAATCTGTTTTCCTTTGTTATTTTAGCATATCTTGTCCCGGCACCAAAGCTCCCGCACAGTTTGTATATACACATATAGACACTGATGCTATTGTCTGTGCAGCAACAGGATTCTCAATGAGAGAGGAAATTAAAAAGCAACAGGTGATGAAAACAGAACGATTACATCTTCTCTGGGCATAAACACCGGCAACACTTGATAATCTTGCAAGACATTTAGTTCTGTCCAATAAATATTTGTGTCTGTTCAATGGAACCATTTTTCATTATTTCCGAAGTAGTCGTGACCAGATTTTGCATGTAAGTAAATTTAATGCTTGTTAAGAAAATGAATTCAAAAGCTCAGGGAGGGTTACACAAAACTCTCCTGATTGACTTTGTTTAGGCTTTTCTTAAAGCGATAGGATGCTATTTTGCCACTATCTTTTGAAAGTATGGCCACTGTAATTCTTGAAGTTTCCCTTTTGTAACCCAAAGGAAACAACCACTTGGCTGCATGCAAAGGAGCCTTTAGACCCAGACTATGACTTGGTGTATTTATTTAAACACTGCAGAAATTATAATTATGGGAAGTCACCAGACTAACACCTGCACTCTCTAGTTGTCAAAAATAATTCAGGTTCCTTATGAAGCATGTTTCTATGAACTGACCTTCCTAGATTGGCAGGGAGTCTGGTCTCAGCACCAAATGTTGTCATAAAATGTAGATTTTTTTCTTGCATGTCTTCTTATATAATATTTCTCTAATGGTCGTAATGGAGTCACATCTCTCTCTCTTTCTGTGGTGGAAGTTCATGAAGCAGAAGATCGCCATAAGAGACCTACTGTGTTCCAAGTTCTTTCTGCATCCTATTTCATTTACTAGTCATAGCAAGGTTGAAATGTAGGTTTAATTACGCCCATTTTAGAGATAAGGATACTGACATTCAGAGAGATTAGGTTATGTGACTAATGTCACCCAGCTAGAGATGGGGTTAGACTTGAGACTTCAGTTTTTTGAGTACTTAAATCCTTGGCTCTTCCTAAAGTAGGAAGCAATTGTGCAAAACCTGTGCTTGTGTTGGGCCTTATTCAGTGAATCATTCTGGCACATGTATAATTTAGTGCTGGTAAGATGGGTAAGATTTGTGTGCTTCTATCAGTTATTTCTGTTGGGGTAGGTGTTAAACATAATCAGTTTAACTGGAATTGATTAGTTCATTTAAGCCAGGGAATTCAAGCCTTTTTCAGTAGAGAAAAAGAAAGAGGGGCATGAAGATCATTCCTATGTGTAACTACAGTGTCAGTGTACTTCACTTACGTTTATTTTGAAAGGCTTTATGGACTTCCCACTAAACTTGGAATAAAATCTGTCCTGGCTGGTGTGGCTCAGCTGATTGAGTGCTGGCCTGCAAACCAAAGGGTCGACAATTTGATTCCCAGTCAGGGCACATGCCTGGGTTGTGAGCCAGGGTCCTCAATAGAGGCTGTGTGAGAGGCAACCACACATTGATGTTTCTCCTCCTCTCTTTCTCTCCCTTCCCCTCTCTAAAAATAAATAAATAAAATCTTTTAAAAAAGAATAAAATCTGAACTTCCTGATGCCCAGAAGGTACCATGAGGCTTGGCTTCTCTACTCAATTTCATTCTTGCCACCTCATACTACCCTTCCTTCTTATACCCTGAGCTCACAGGCTTCTGAGCATTTCTAGAAACATACACCTAAGGAGCCTTATTGACTGTCTGCCTGTATTCCTTCCTTTCTTCTTTGCATCTTCTTTTTTCCTCCCTCTTTCCCTCCCTCCCTCCTTCCTTTTTCCTTCCTCATCTACTTCAACAAATACATACTTATTAAGAACATTTGTGTTTTAGATAGAAATGCTAAAGATTGCAGAATGGACACAATAATAAATAGTATGCTCATATATCTCACAATGCAGTGCAAAGAACAAGAATAGTTGTAGTATGTTTAGGAAGCATCAAGAGGTCAGAGTTAGGAGCAAGGTGTGTGTGTTTGTGTCTGTGTGTGTGTGTGTTTGAGAGAGAGAGAGAGAGAGAGAGAGAGAGAGAGAGAGAGAAGAAATGAAGTATCAAGTGTTCAAGGGGCCACCAGTGGTAAGGATTTAGAATTTTATTTTAAGTGACATAGGGAGTCAATAGGTATTTTGAGCAGAAGGTGGACATAAACTCTCTGGCTGTTGTGTAGAGAATAAAATGTAGGAATGTAAGAGTAGGTGCAAAAAGGCCAAATAAGATATTTACTGTTGTCTAAGGAGAGGATGGTAGAGTGGTTTGGTAGAGATGAAGGTGATGAGAAGTACTTAGATTTAGAAAATATTTTGAAGGTAGAACCAACAAGAACTTTTTTTTTTATTCTACCTTAAAAATTATTCAAAGCATTGGCTACAGCAAGTGGGTGAACTGTAGAACTGTTTGCCAATACTGGAGAGGAAAATTATATAATTTTGCTAATGCCAATATGCCATCTGAAATTCAGGAGAGAATTGAGGGCTTCAGTTATACATAGGAGTTGTCATAATAGATTTGAACTTCCCATCTTGAGGTCTTTTGCTGTGCCTAAAATGTCCTTATTCTGGATCTTGTCTATTTGACTTTTTTAACAAACCTTCAGGTCTTAGCTTAAATGCTGCCTGTTAGTGAGGTCTTCCCTGACTACACCATCAAAAGTGGCCACCTCTATCTCACACATAACCCTGTTTAGGTTTGTCTGTCTATCTGTCTATCTATCGTATTAATATGTTGTTGCCGTGAAATTATTCTTGATTTCTTTTCAAAGAACCACTTCAAACCTACCACAACTTTTGATTGTTTTCATAATTGGCTTCTTGGTTTCTTATCTCTCCTCTCACTGTGGTGTAAGCTCTATAGGGTCACAGACCATGTCTGTTTTGCCTGTTGTTTGCATCCCCAGTGCATGCATGTAGTGAGTAAAACGCATGTGCAACAAATGAACATTTCTGTGTTTTTCTCATGTCTTTAGGCCCTTTACTCCCAGTCGTGCCCATGTTCTGAGCCTCTCCAGAAAGACAAGTGCTGCATGAGCAGCCTGAAACTTACCTGCTGCCAAGGTCAGGGGTGGTCCATTTACTCTAGGCTGGTGGTCTGGGGCAAGGACACCTCTGTGCAAATCCTCCCACTTCTCATTAAAGTTAACCATAGCCACCCATTTTCCTAGGCTTATTACTTCACAAATCTGTAGTCTTGTCTCTGAGATGGTTTTACAAATACACAGTTATATATAATGGGATAGTGCTAAAATGATAGCTTCTACTCAGTACTCTGAGAATGGAGGAGGAAACACACCTACCTGTGACCAGGGGTGTCCATAATGCTTTGCAAGACAAGTGATCCAAGAAGTAGTGGGTTAACGTGGTGTTATGCTGCCCAAAGTATGAGTTCTGAGCTGAAAAGATCTAAGTTCAAATTCCAGATCTTCCACTTATAATTTATAACCTCTTTCAAGCCACTTGAAATTTTAAAGTCTCAGTTTTCTCATCTGTAACATAGGGGTAAATATATATACTGTTCAGTATATATATATTTATGGATTCTGTAAATATTAATATGACAGATATACTGGCTCTAACACATGCTGTAAATACAGTACCAATGTGTTTATAATCAATAGAAAAATGTGATGAAAATGGAAAAAATTGCAGAGGTGCAGAGGGAGAGGAAATCATACAATATTTAGTAAATGATCTATGTTACTCATGTTTTACTTCTAAGTATAAAATTCTGAGAAACTATATTTAAGTTGCTCTTGCATATGTCTTAATTATTTAGAAAATATTAAGTCCCTTCAGGGAGAGAGATGCTTTGGATTTCTGCTTAATACGTGGAAGTTTTGTCTAATTTACTTTGGACTGAAAATAATAATACTTCCAAGAATTTGTTTTATGGAGTTGGATGTTATATAAAAGTTGTTACATATCCTTAGCACGTAGTACATGTTCACTGATATAGTAGTAATATAGCAGGACAAGGAGTAGTAGCATTGCATAGAAAATTTAATATCATTATTTGTACATCAGGAAGTCTGTACAGATTCATTGTGGCAGGGGTTTCTACTGCTTACCCAAATCTTGCTCCTTTTTCTTCTGTGCTCCTGGAGCAGCAGTACACATGCCCAACTCCTTGCAATTCAGCAGGACAAAGTGCTAGTTTTGGTCAGTACACTATGCATAGGATCTATGTGTTTTACATTTAGGCAAAAGTACAAAGAGTCAGCAGTGACCCTCCAATTCTCTTTTCCTTACTAAGGCCTAAGGCTTTAGTGATTACTAAGGCCTTATTCTGGACAGAGTAAGTACATGATAGTGGGATCTCCATCAGCTTAGGTCTTGTGTGGAATGTAACTGTGAGAAATGAATACATTTGTAATGTGATAAGCTAGTAAAATTTGGTGATGTTTGTCACTGCAGCATGACTTAATTTATACTGACTAATACACTTATGTAATAGTTATTGCTAATCTTCATACAAGAACAATTTTAATAATTTATTCTCTTAGAAGGCCTTTATGGTTAGTAGTTCCCTGGTGAATAACATAAAAGTAAGGCAATATTTTTCTTCAAAAGCATTAAAAATGTATTTTGTTCTGTTAAGCCTAGAAGCATAAGACAGACCAGAGAATTTTAAGACCTGATAAAGAATTCAGGCATTTTGAATAGATTATTATAGATAAAATTCAACTTGGATTGTCTCTTCTCTTGTTTAAAAAGCCTGGGACTTTGGATTCAAAGGAATTTAATTTTTATTTGGTGGTTAGTCATTAGTGCAGAAATTTAGTTGGCATTTCTGAATGATCTCAAAAGAAAATCAACAAGCTAGTGGGGACTGAAATCGAAGTTCCTTTTCCCTCTCACATGCACTTACATGTCCCGGGTGGCTATGATGTAGTGACTACCTGCTGCCCTGCCTCTGACACACTTGCTTCTAGCCGCTCATTTGTCACTACTGCTCTTGATGGGTGTCTTCAGATAAAAAGACAGAATTGCTCAGAGGTTGAAGCCTGGATCTTAGAGACAGACTGCCTAATTCAAACTCTATCACTGCTGCTTATTAGCTGTCTGACCTTAGGCCATTGATTTAAAATCTCTGTTTTTCAGTTTCTTATTGGTAAATGGGTATAGTAATAGTAAATAGGCTGTAGACTTATGTGAATTAAACGAGTTAAAACCTGGAAAGCACTTAGAAAATAACCAGGTATATGCATAGTAGCATTTCAATAACTATTACCTTTCTGTATTATTTATATCTCTCTGGGACCCAGTTTTATTATCTATAAAATAAAATGATTGGGCTAAATGATCCATTAAAGTCCTGTTATTTGATTTTTTTTTCTTCCAAGAATGAAAATTCCATGAGTTCAAGGCCTATGACTATATTTTGTCCAATTATATTTCAATAACCCATTGAATTCCAACACAAAAGATACCCATAAATTTTATTAAGTACATGTATCAATGACTATAATAGCAGCTACAATGTAGTGAACATTTAAATATGCCACATGCCGTTCTAGGTTCTATTATCTTAAATTCCCATAATGAACCAATAAAGTAAGTACTATTATTAACCTCTTAATACTAGTGAAGAAATGATATGAAAAGATGTTAGATAACACTTTCAAGATCATACAATTTAATGAGGATAGAGCAGTGGGAAAACAGTTCTTAGATTTAGACCTCTTTGACTTCTAAGTTCTTAAATAAAACTCTCTTTTTTCCTTTCTGTATTTTTATAAAGGTAATTATAATGAAAAGTTGGTAAAGGAGTCAATTCTTGGAATAGCAATAGCGTTATTGTTATCCATAGCTCTACAAAATGGTAGTCATCTTTGTACTTGTCTGTGCCACTCATTAAGAAATTATTCTTTTCAAACTAGGACTGTGTCTTTTTAAAGATTTTATTTATTTGTTTTTAGAGAAGTGGAGGGAGAGAGGAAGAGAGGAAGAGAAACATCAATGTGTGGTCACCTCTCATGCATCCCCTACTGGGGACCTGACTCACAACCCAGGCATGTGCCCTGACAGGAAACCAAACCAGCAGCCCTTTGGTTCACAGGCTGATCCAATCCACTGAGACACACCAGCCAGGGATAGGACTGTGTGTATCTTGTCTTAGCACAGTGTCTGAAACACAACAGGTGCTCAGTATATGTTGATGGATATAGTAATGAATACTAATTAGAAGCCTGAATGTTGCTGAGAGAGGCTTTGATGGGTTATATTTCAAATTTTTAAAAATATAAAATCACCAATGTCATGATTAGATTTCACTCTATGCCAGTTGTGTTATATATTTTACTTTCTCAATCATCAGAAAAATATGTGAGGTGGAAGCTATTAACCTAATTTCAGAGATGAGTATGTTGGTATTGAGAGAACAACTCACTCAACAACTCAACCATAACGCTCAACTTTTGAATCCTAACTCCTAGTTTTTCTACCACATCAAATTAGCATTCAAAGATTTTTTAAAAGGAACATTCTGTTTAGCTTTGTGTTTTCTCCATTATAACAGCTCTGAAAGGGTTGTATACTTCTCAGGAGAGGAAGGGTACAAAGAGTTGTATTCCTGAGTATAAACATATTATTTTCATTTCCTCCATCTGTTGTTGAAAAAGTCTTAGATTAATCATTTTTGAAAGAAAAATAGACTTTGCTTTGAAGTGAGTACTCAGTTCAGTGCTTTAATTTACCAGCATCTTGGAGCCATTAGCTTTGTGTGGGAGGCAGAGTGTTTGCAGGTCTTTCAGGGAGTAACTGGTGTGAGGCTATAAGGTGTGTGGAGAGCTTTGGATGCCTTACAGAAGCCATCCAGGTTACCTATGAGGTGGGGCAGCTGGCAACCATGAACCGAGTATCTGTGGCACTGTCCATACTTTTGCTCCAGCAGTTCAGCTCAGTGTGGTGACAGGTGACAGGAAGGAGTTTAATGTCTCTCTGTTATAAACAGGTTGTTCTAAATAGAATGGTGTGATGGTTTGATTAAAGGTGGGAGATGCAAGCCAGTCACGGTGGTCAAAATGTTTGGTGCTGTGGACATTCTCCTGTGAACTGCTGACCCATTTGGTAATAGAACAGAATTCAGGATTAGAGAATAATAATTATGTCTGGTCAATGGTAATGGAATCTCTCAACCATCTTCCGGGGAACTTATGATATATTAAAGCAGAACAATTGGAAGGTTCCACTTCAATGCTTGACAAAATCATTCTTGGAGTGTGAGCAATTTGACTTAACATCAAACAGAAGTGGCACATTAATGTGGAACCATTTTGCTGGCACTGAATGCATTTTGCTGGGAAAATTGGCAAACTGGTTTTGAAAAAAGATTCACAGACTTATAGATGCATGGTAAGAGCAGTCTTGTCTATGTTTTTCTTTTCAAACAAAAAAAAAATGAGTAATTAAGGGAGACTATAAGTGCCAGGTTGCATTTTAAAATAGGTTTGCTGTCCTGTTCCTTTCCTTACAATCTACTGGGAGGAAGTAACATTTCTACTCCTTGAGATGCTATGTTCTTAAACAAATCATAAAGCCAAAACTTGCTTTATATATAAAGTTGACAAATGCCAGCATCAAGTTCCATTGACTAGAAATCCGTGTAATGTATATTTCTGCAGGGATTTTTGGTTTCTTTAATCTTGTCATCCCTCTTGTAAAAGCATCAAACACTTTCTGAAAGCTGGTTACAAGTTCTTTAATGTGGTTTGAGGCTACCTCAGACCCAGGCATAAAGAGCCCCTCTTCTCTCCTTATCTGGCTATTCAGGAGTAGAAAGCTGTTACTTAGATTCCAGAAGTATGCATATTGTTATATCAACCTCCTTGCAAAAAGAGTTTGAGGCAGAATAGGAAGACATGAAATAAATCAGAATAAAATAAGGAAAACATCAGTGTGCAGAAATAGCAAAGGGAGATGCAAGAGAGGACGGGAATTTTAGTTCAGTGCTATGAGCTTTTGAAAGATCATCAGAAATACAACTCAGCTGAAATTTTGCTGTGAGCTGCCTACAACCAAAGCAAACTTAGATCTCCAACATATATAAGATAAAAACAAACAGAGCTCAGCTGAAGCAAAGAATGTTTAAATTACAACATCACCATTTCCAACAGTCAGTGTCATAATTTGTTTAGACAAGCATTATCACAGAATCCTATACCTATGAGGTAAAACACATTTAGGGAGCAGGATATTCACATCTCAAAGCATCCCCCACAGTTCACTTAATATTTCCAAAGAATGAGTGTACCTTTATATGGGATGTTTCACTAGGCACCTGAACCAGGTCATCAATTTGCATCGTTAATAGTGGGAAGACCTTACCATATATGTCTCCTTGTGTGATGGAAAAAGAAGTAAAAAACATCTCTGTGTAGTACTCTTATCATAACTGTATAACTTGACTCTTGTGATGAGGACACAAACAAGTTGAGAATGTGGAAAGATCTGATTTCCTAGCTGTAAGTATCCCTCTGCCAAAGAGAATACTTTTTATTTTGTTTTTATCCCACCCACAACAAACGCCTATGAATCCATGGTCCTGAACCAAATTCTAAGGGTATCTATTACTTCAACAATAGTTTAATTCTCACTTGCTTTTTCCTTCCTTAGGCTATCCACATGCCCTCTGCGTATGAGTATTCTGTTGGTGAAGCACACAGACTTCCTTCTATAAGGTGGCAAATTAGGTTGCATCATTTTTTTTCTTAAACAATTATTTCATATGGGTCCAGCAGGAATCTCAGAATTGACATGGGAATCATCAGTGCCCAGGTAGCATTACTCAAGAAAGGTAGATGTGTCTCAGAGTTTGGTGGGAGTGTCTTCTTGGGCTATAACGCAACAGCAGGGCTGCTGTAGAAAACAGTGTCTTATGAGAATGGGTGATGGCAATTCTGAATGCTCCTTGAGCTAAATCATGTTTCTCGGAGGTTATTTTAGTGATCTGACCTTATTTTCCCCAAATGGGCAATTACTTGCAGTCTGAAATTATGTAACTTTTTTCATGCTTCCATTACCATAAAAAAAGCAGCAAATAGTCTTGTCGAGTTAATGGTTCAAAGGGGGGAAGGAGAAAATAAATGTGGCTAGGGGCATGCTCCACAGTTTTCCTGTCACTGTCTGTTGAAAAGTTCTCATGCCTTTAAACTCAGATTTTTTTTCATTTGGTAGGGATCATTTACAAGAGACACCAAATAAAATACATACCCATTAGATGTCCCCTGGGGAGACAATTTTGGAAGTTGTAATTTTCCACTCTAAGTATGAACAGCTTCACCATGAAAAGACTTCACATGGATAATAACAGTAATGCAGTTTAATTTTTTAAGGCACCCAGCCCGAAGGCCTCCTGAATGGAAAACAGATGTGCTATGCATCTTTACTTTTTCTCCAGCAGTACAGCCAATTTAGAGAGAGCTGGGGCATCAAACAGGGCTGGAGAAAAACCCCTGTGTAACCTGAGCCACAATATACAGCAGAGGAAAAATCGTCCCGGTGTTTACTGAACACTTCAGGATGCAAAAAGCATTTCTGCAGGCGCTTTTTTTACTCAAAGCTCACATCAACACTATGAATTTAGTGCTGTTGTTGCCTTCATTCTATAGCTGAGAAAGGTGGAATGTAGAGAGTTTAAGAGAGTTGTTCAATGTTACAGTAAGTACATATCAGAGAGTCCCATCTAGAGAACAAAGAACAGAGAGTATTAGTGGCTATGTCTTATTTACTCTCGTAAACTCTATGCCTGCTATAGGCTCTGACATCTAGTAGGTTTTCAGCATGTGTTAGTTGAGTAAATAAAGATGAATACTATTTGTATTTATTATGTAGAGTATGTAGTCAGTATGTTCAAAGATCCATTCACAGGAAGAAATAGAGAAGACAGGATTGAAATGAGTTTGGATATGACCATGAGTGAAGATGCCCGGCTATAATTCTGAGGGTGATGAGGAAATTAAAATATTTCCTCATTCATTTCCAATTGCCCTTTTCAAAAGGAAATGTTAGCACCAAGACACTTTCGGAAACCTGGGCTTTATTCTGGCTTCTTTCATAGTAAAAACCAGGTGGTCCTTATCTGTAATGTTTCTCATATGTCCTTCTAGCCTTTTTTAGCTTTAAAGGCTGTGATCATGCAGCTAAATATCATCTGCAATGATCCCAGCACCTCTGGCATCTCATTAAGCAAAGGTTGGTGCAATACTTGGGGGGAATAATGTGTTAAAGTCAACAAATTGTGCTGAAGGACAGATTCACTGCCTTTAATGTGAAGAACCCAGTCTTTCAGCAATCTGCCCAAGTCCCCTATTAGACTGAATTGTCTGGCTCTGAAGCACAAATTCTTATAATAACACAGAATATAACTCGTTAACCATCATGATTCAGCAAGTATTTAATCGGTAACAAATGTGCACCAGGCATTGTGTTAGGCACTTAGGTCTGATGATAAATGAGACGCACTCTTCACTTTAATAGGAACCTTGATGCATGACGGTGAAACCAATAGTTAAAACATATACTATTTTTGCAAAACCATGATGGTTGTGCTTGATTTGTTTACTCTGTAGAAACTTAGGACAGTTCCTGAGGCAGAAGGATTCTATACATTTTGTTAAGTCGATTAAAACAATATTGAATGGTACATATAAAACTAGAATATATTCAAGGCACCAAACTCTGATAAACTGTGTTGTGAAAGAGAGAGCAAAACTGGGGGGCGGGGGAAACTTCATAGAGGCAGGAGGAGTCAGGATTCTGAACAGCAGGTAGATGAGATGGGGGGTGGTGAGCAATGGGATACAGGGACAAGGACTGGGAGAATGGAACTTTCCAGGCACAGGGAACAATGTCAGCAAATGCGTGGAGCTGTGAAACAGGGTGGTAGGTGCTGACAAGTGACTTACAGAAAATGAAGAAAAAAGATGTGAAAGCAATTCACATTAAAATGGGGGGAAGGGTGCCGTAAACAGAGTGCAGGAGAGTGACTTACACTGCCAAGAACTAGTGAACATGGACGCTCCTTCAGCTTCAAAGGATCAGCTCTAGCTAATGGGACATATGACCATACGAACTTTCAGAAGTGGTTGCCACCACCCTTTGAATTAGAAGTTCGGAGACCTGGCATATCCATGTGGCAAAGGGAATCATGTTTTACTGGTCTCAAGAACCAAAACATTCACATTCAGAAGTGGGAAACGGACGGAGGACCACTGCTTAGAAGTTTCCTTTCCTCTTGGCTTTTGCAGAATTTTTCTCTTCCGAGTACATTTAGACTAAACAGGTTTGTAGCACAGGAAACTTATATGAGTCATATTAGTGCTGCTTGTAGAATTTCTCCTTTCCTTGGGCCCTCTAGTGAAGCCCTAGACAAGTAATAGATTCCTCCTTACTATGCAGAGACTTAAATAAAAACCACAAATCAGAGGTGACGTGGTGCGATGGAAAGAGTAAGGATAAGAAAACCTGAGGCCATGTTCCTGTTTTCTAGCTTTTTACCTAAGTGAATTTCTGAGGAATCTCCGTTTCCTCGTGCACATAATAGATCTAACAAAATTTGTCAAAACTACTAAAAAGTTATTCTTAATATGTAAACTAAAAGTTAAAAGTTAATGTATAATACTATAATAATAAGGACCATTTACTGAGTGCTCACTATATCTCCACTCTGCGAAGTTTCCTTTATAGTCACAATTTCATTTAATCATTTTAATAACCCAGATAGACTGCTATTTCTTATTTTCTAATTTGAAAATAATGAAACTAAATTCGAAAGAGATAAACTCATAATATACCTAGCTATAAATGCTAGCAATATTTGTACTTATTACTAAATCTTCATTTTTTAATTTTTTAATTTTTTTGTGGAGTAGAAATAATGCACTTAGGAAAAAGTCCTAAAATTAGAGGAATTTTGACTTGATTTACATTAGGCTCTGAAAATAGACATAATTAACTTCCTTAAATTCCTAGAGTAAGGCATGTAGTTATGACGACAGTATTAGGAGAAGCCAACAAAGACTGAGACCTTACTGTTTGTATCATACAATGCATTAAGCCATTTACATGGGTTATAACATTAGTTCCTCATAATCATACTGAAATGTATATTTTGTGCTTGATATCATGTTATATAAATAATATTACCACCATTTTCACCATGAGAAAACTGAGGCTTAGAACAGCAACAAGGAAAGTTTCCCAATTTACCAAGCAGGAAGTGAAGACTCCAGAATTCCGAGCATCCTAACTCAGCCTATTGACCTGGGGTTTCCAGTTGTGCATTACCACATGTTGTTGATGCAGCAACGTGGCATTTATTAAAATACCATATTTATCCCAGCCCTCCATTCTTATGTATACCCCCATTCATGCCACAGTCATTATCAATCTCAGTTAGCTCTTTGATGGTACTCTTCCTCACTGTTGCATGTGGGGATGGGATGGGGTAGGGTGGAGAAGAAGTAGAAACATGGGAATCTGGAAACAGGTGATCGCAACAGTCATTTTGTGGCTCATTTCTGAACCACTCCATTCACCAAACACTATGTCTATTATGAACAACAGTGGCGCCCTGGCTGGTGTGGTTTGTTGGTTAGAGCATTGACCCATGCACCGAAAGGTCACTGGTTCAATTTCTTATCAGGGCATACACCTAGGTTGCAGATTTGGTCCCTAGTTAAGGTGCCTAGAGGAGGCAACTGTTCGATGTTTCCTCCCACGTTGATGTCTCTCTCTCTCTCTCTCTCTCTCTCTCTCTCTCTCTCTCTCTCTCTCTCTAGCTTTTTCTCTCTCCTTTTCCCTCTCTTTCTAAAATCAATAAATATATCCTCAGGTGAGGAATAATTAAAAAAAAAAGAACAGTGCTTTCCAATATTGGCTTCAACAATTATGTTTCTACCCTATTCACATGTTTTATATTTCCATTGTTCTCTTTCCTTACCTGATCCAAAAAGAAAAAAGAAAAGAAAAAGAAAACACCTTAACAAACCTGTCATATGCTCCAATAAATATATTTCTATTTCCATTTCTAACATTTTATTTACTTGCCTATTTCAACAACATATCTATAAACGTAAATTTATAGGACATTAAGAGACCTCCCCTAATGTTCTTTCCTCTTGAACCTGAAATTCTATCATTCCTTTTTAGTAAACAGGGGCCATTACTTTTGGTTACTTTATTATCATGGTTATTTATTCAATTGATATTTACTGAGTGCCTACCATGTGTCAGGCAAGAGTAGTAGACAATATGGTGAGAGACCAAAAAATAAATTAATAAAACAATTTTCAATAAAGATAAGTTCTATAAGAGGACCATAAACTGAAGTAAAGGGACCATAAGATGATCTCTGATCAAAGATGACATTTGGGCTGAGACCTGAATGGTAAAAAGGAATCAGCCTATGAAGATGGGGAAAAGAATATTCCAAGTAGAAGTAGCATCAAATGTAACATCCATGATGAGAAAACAACCTTGATATGTCCCAGAAACTTAAGCATATTAATGAAACTTCCATGTGGAGAAATGAGGACATCCCAATAGAAAATGAACCATTGAGGTGGGGGTGGGGGTGGGGACCAGGTTTAGTAGTGTTCTCTGAGCCATGCTAAGTTCCTTGGACATTATTCTGAGAGTATGCTAATTTAAAAAAAAAAACATTAAATACAAAAACAAACTGAAAACACATAATTTTACTAACATCAAATAAAAATGGGGTTATCAAAATGTTTCATAAATGGAAGCAGTGATCCGGTTACGGTGCACTAGTTGTACAGAGAACCCAGGGATAGAAGGAGAAATGAAGATGGAGTGGGGCTGGACAAGGAGAAGGGCAGGGGGCTACAAGAGAGGAAGTATAGTTTTTTTCCAGGCTCAGCCTTCATGGTCCCCACTAAGTGAATTCATTCTGTGTGAGCATTCATGAGTTACAGCCGTTAGGGTATACTTTTCCTTCTTCTGCAAGTACCACACAGAACTTACTCTGGAGAACTATTTCACTCACTCTCAGTCCGAGGACTATGGCTGGTGTTGGCTCCGCTCCATGTTCCTGGGCATGTGGGGTGGACGGAATTTAGGATTTTTGCCTGCCTAGTTATGTTCCCTTGCTCTGGTCACAAAGTTTGGTTGAGGTTTGGGCATGTGCCTCGACTTGGGCTAATCAATGCTGTTTCAAGATTTCTGTTCAACTTTCTGAGAAAGAAAAAAAGTAGACTCCAAAATGGGAGGCTCCAAGTCTGGAGTTACTAGTAACCATCTTGCTACCACGTGGAGCCTAATAATGAGTTAAGATGCTGGCACATAAACCTGAGAAATAAGCTGAGAAAGAGTCAGTTTTGATAACATGGCTTGAACTCCAGATCAAAGAGCCCTTAGTTTGGTGGGTCAGGTCCCAGGAGGAGGCAGAACTCCCTCTGGATGGTTCATATGAAAATATTTTCATGGAATAATTCTTTACAGAAGAGTGATACAAAATAAAGGGATTAATAAAGGAGGATGAGGCACTGAAAATTAGGAACAATAAAAAGTTGTCCCCGTGTCTGGAGGTGAAGGGACAGAGGCAAGGAACAGTGTTATTCCAGCTCAGGAAAAGCTGAAAGACTGGAGAGTACCTTGTGGGGCTATTTGTAGCAGAGAGACAGACTTCAGCCCTAACTGATAGCATGAACGGAAAAGAAATGCTCTGATATTTTTCTTACCCAGCCCTCCAATCTCTGGCTAGTAACTCTTTTGTCATCACTGAACTGGAAGCAAGCTAGCAAGAGAATCAGTGAGGCAATTAACAGAAATCAGCTTCCAGTATCACGGAGAAATCTGAAGAATGGTGGACAATGCATAGAAAACTGGACAAAAAGAGTAATTTGCACAAAGTCAATTGAATATCAGATAACTTTTCCTATCTGTGAGCTAAAACATCTATGCATCTCCACACTCCCTTTTGAGGCAATTGGAAGTTGGTTCTCCATCTCTTGCAATTAAAATGATTCTAACGAATACATTTTTTTGGATGTTGAGAAATCACACTAGGCTCTCCCACACAGAAACCTTTTATTGTACTGCAACTTGCTCTGCAAAGGGTCAGAGTGAACTTGGAACACTGAGTTATGCAATTAGTAACTGAAATGTATGTACACACTGTTCCAGGTCCTTATGTGGAGACCAGCTGGGAAAGAGACCACGAGTCAGTGATTCCTCCATGTCCATTAGACCGAAATATTAATAGAATGAGTGGAGTAGCTTGAATATTTTCATGTCTAGTTTAATGTGGACGGGTAAATATTCATATGATGGCAATTTCTTTTCACACAGAGCTCAGTGGGAACACTCCTTCAAATTAAATGAGTCCAACGGGGCATTTAAATTGGGAAAAAGAGGAATAGGAGTGGTTCTGCAAGACTTAGATGACTGATTCATAAGCCTTGGGCCTCTGGACCCCAGAAAATGCCGTCTCTGATTACTCAAAATGGAATTCTGCACTAGGATGTAGAGGTAACGAAAGACAGAAGTTAATTTTAAACTTTATCACGTGGAAGGGAAGTCACAAAGTTCATCTTCTTCATTTTACAGATGAGAAAAATGTGAGCCAGAGAGGTGCGGCGGCCCACTGAGTGCCACGCCGCTAGTTAGTGGCAAAGCTAGAATTAGAGGCTGAACTTCCTAAACCTCAGTCTCATGCATTTCTTTCTACCTTGTAATAT
Source organism: Anoura caudifer (assembly GCA_004027475.1). Lineage (NCBI taxonomy): Eukaryota > Metazoa > Chordata > Mammalia > Chiroptera > Phyllostomidae > Anoura > Anoura caudifer. The sequence goes on along the minus strand of PVKU01004642.1, from coordinate 54,726 downwards.
TATATGGCTTAGAGTACAAGAATAGCAGGTGGGTTTGAATTCTAGCTCCATAGCTTTGTTGCTGGATCTATAAGCAAGGGGTTTACCTTCTCCAAGTTGAAATATGTCTAGCATAGTACATGCTTCCTACTGGTTTTCAATCAGTGTCGCTTCTCTGGAGTTCAAACCATGATTCTGTTGACAAATATGCACTTTCCTTTCCAAAAACTCTGTATAATCTTACCGAACCTTGCCAGGCCTTTTTATAATCACAGAATGGTGTTCTTCAGGGCGTTATCGATACATCAAAGTATCAGAACTCAGAAGCCCCTCTAACATTTAAATTATCATCATAACTAATATAGCACTTCTGTCTGCTGCCTGAAAAACCTCAGCACATGCAGAGTTAACAAGCATAACGCTGGCCAAATCTGGTCATTGTTGAACTGTTGTGGTTAAGCTAACCAGACTCAGAGTTTTGTGGCATCACTTAAAATGTTGTCCAGAGTTAATAAGCAGGCATTGATTTTTCTCTTTGATAATTAACTACAGATTGTCTTGGGTAATACAATCGAAAAGCTAGCAGTTATCCAGGGCCTCCACTTTTTTAAAAAAAAGATTTTATTTATTTGCTTTTTAGAAAATAGGGAAGGGAGGGAGAAAGAGAGAAAAAGAGAGAAACATCAATGTGTGAGTGAATCGTCAATCAGGAACAACCTGAGACTCAGCCCCCATCCCAGGCATGTGGCCTGACCCGGCATCAAACTGTCAACCTTTCAGTTTGCGGGATGACATCCAATCCACTGAGCCACACCAGTCAGGGCTAGGGCCTCCAGTTTTAAAAAGAACTTGCAAAATGATTTGGTTCGGTCTTTCTCCCCTCTCCCCTGGTTTTACTCCAAAGAAAGAATAAGGGCTTAACTGAATTGCCATTTTTAGTGGTTTGGTCTCTCCTCGTGTGACAGCAACATTGGGCCAGCAGCTCAGGTTTGATTTACACTGTAATGAGACTTTAAGGGAGTGTTTTCTCTACTAATCTCTTTCCTACTCCACTTGAGCAGCAGCCGCTGTGGCTTATAAATGTTGCCATTCTGTACCTCCCTGGAAGACTTGCTGATCAGTGTGAAATGTCAATGTCACTGTTATTTCTTTGAACTTGAGTTATTTTAGTCTTGCACCTCAAGCCCTAAATGAAGTTCCCAAACCATAAATAAATGTGGTAATTGGCCCAAACCACAGTGACACTGGCAAGTCTTTGATACATTGCGAAACAGTCACAGGCTCCTCTGAGAATCAAAGTATTTCAGAGTGGGATGAGGCCTTAGAGGTCATTTGCTCCTACTTTTTATTCTACCCCCTGGTTATATTGTGACTAAGGTATCAAGGGTCATGCAGGCCTTTGATATTTAAAGAAAATTGGTTTGAACTGCCTTACCCCTGGTTCTGTGAAAGGAAGGCACGCTCCAAAAGAGTTCTGTAAATTCTCCACATCCTCATAGTCGCTCATCGCCCTTCTTTTCTGCGAACAGCCCGTGTTCATTACATTTTTTTTCCTTTTCTCTCAGTCATTCACCAAGACATGGTATTCTGCTCTTTTCCTTTGATTTTCTCCAAATATTACTTGAAAAGGACATTTGTGAATATATGAATCTTTACTGAAGACCACATGCAAGCTGTGTGACAACACAGCAAACCGCATACAATTGAAAGGAAGGGCTGCCCTGACTTTAAAATTCCTTGTGCAGAGATGCCCCTAGACATTGGTCCTCAGCGTTCCTGCTCAGCCGCTCATCCTTCTTATTTTTTAAATCCTCACTTAGGAATATATTTATTGTTATTATTTCAAAGCATTTTATTGTATTTTTTCCATTACCGTTTATCCCCCTTATCTGCCCCTCTGCCTCCCTGCCCTACAATCACCACACTGTCATCCACACTACATTTTATTATTGATTTTAGGGAGAGAGGAAGGGAAAGAGAGAGAAATACTGGGTGAAAGTGAAACATCAATCAGTTGCTTCCTATATGCACCCCGACCAGGGATCAATCTGCAACCTAGGTGTGCACCCTGAGCAGGAATCGAACCCACACCTTTTGGTGGACAGGACAGCATTCCAACCAAATGAGCCGCCCTGCCAGGGTCTCTCATTCTTCTTTAGGATGCCTTAACTGTGCTTTGTACTTGATTCTACTCCATAAAAGTGTTTAACTTCTTTTTAATTAGAAAATTTTTTTTATTTTCAACTGCAGTTGCCATTCAATAATATTTTGTATTAGTTTCAGATGTACAGCACAGTGGTTAGATAACTATATAACTTACAAATTGTTACCCCTGATATTTCCAGTACCTACCTGGTACCATACATAATTATTACAATATTATTGACTGTATTTCCTATGCTGTACTTTACACCCCCATGACTGTTTTGTAACTACCAATCTGCATTTCTCAATCCCTCCACCTTTTTCACTCAGCCTCCCAACCCCCCTTCCCCTCTGGCAGCCATCAGTCCATTGTCAGTATCTATGAGTCTGTTTCTGTTTTTTTGCTTGTTCATATTGTTCTTTGAAGGTAACTGAAATCTTGTCTATCCTATCTCATGAAGGATCTTCTCAAGGGAAACTTCGTTTTCAGCTAATGACAGAATGTGCTGGGCTGTCTGGAGCCCTGGCAATGGGAGATTACCAGGAAAAGCACAATAACCAGGAACAAGAGCACAGTTGTTCTGTAACTCTAAGTCCTTGACTTCTCCATCAATAAGAGTTTCTGGAGATACAGTCACCCTCATCCTGGGGCAGAAAGGGAGGCACCCTTACAAATGGAGATTGCCTTATTAGTATAAATTTATCTTACAGAAGGGTAACAACTTCTACTGGGCTGTCAGAGCCTCTCCCAGGTCTGCTGTTCCTTAAAAATAAGCAGCTCAAGACAGTCCTTCTGCCAAAGAGACATACTTTGGAATTCAAATTCTGCTCCCCTTCAACTCTAAAACTGTTCAAGCTAGGCAGTGCAACAGAAAAACTTTGTCTGCTTTTCCTTAACTTTCAGTCAGGTGAGATATTAACCATTATAAGTTTAAAGATATTACTCAAGGACATATAAATTATTTTATTATTAAATACACACAAATGTTAATATGTTGGAATGCAACTTTTTTTTTTTAAGAGCAGTTTTAGGTTCACAACAAAATTAAGAGGAAGATGCAGAGACTTTCCAATTGTCCCTGCCCCACGCATGCATAGCCTCCCTCATTATCCATATCAACTGAAACGTCCAAACCTTTGCACTTTTTATGAGAGTTATTTGAGCCAAAATGACTACCATTACCAGGAAGCAAAAGCTCAAATGATTGAGAAAATGATAGAGAAAAATGACAGTTTTGCTACTTAATGTATACATCAGAATGAAAGGGGAAGACATATGGAGTTTACGTGAAATCCACTAACAATAGATTAGGGCAATGGGACAAAGCAAAGTGGGAAAATTTCTGATATTGCATGAAAAGTAAAACAGATAGACACACACTTCTTTTACATTGGTGGGTAAAGCACAGTTAACAGTTAACATCCACAGCACATAGAGATGGTATTCAGGGAACAAAATGACAATCAGGGGTTCTGTGTTCTCTTGATCTGATGGGAGATTTTGCCCTGAGGAGTCTGGAGAAAGGGATTACTGTGACATTTCAAAGGTATGTTATCGTAGATGCAGAAAGACAGTAGACAGGCTCAGTTAAGGTAAATGTTGACCTTTGTCGATAATGATACTGGCCTAGGACATGACTCGCTTTCAGGTGGGACGTTTTTAAATTTCAACACCATCCTATGTGTTTACTTTAGGTCTCTGAGTTTGTAAGGCCCACCATGCACACCTCCCCTGAGCTTGTCAAGTTTAGTATATGACTCCTTGTTCATCCACATCCATGTGACCCACCAGAGTGGTACCGTTGTCATAGTCGCTAAACCTACACTGATGCATTGTATTCACCCACAGTCCATACTTTACCTTAGGTTTCACTCTTACTATAGTACATTCTTTGTCCTAAAAATTCTCTGTGCTCTGCCTATTCATTGCTCCCCCTAGCTCCTGGCAGCCACTGATCCTTTTACCATGTCCGTAGTTTTTGCTTTTCTGAAATGTCAGGTAGTTGGAATCATCATACAAGATGTAAGCTTTTCAGATTGGCTTCTTTCAATTTGTAATATGCATGTAAACTTACTCCATGTCTTTTCATGGCTTTATAGTATCAAGGAGGAAGAAATTTTCCTCTACCCTCTAGGTTCTTCTGGCTGGTCTAAGAATTAAATTGACATGGGACAGATTAACCATGGAAAATAACCATATTTAATTGCATATGTACTTATGGGGGTTCCATAAAAATATGTAATTTTATACAAACTTGAGGACACCTGGGTAGCCGGCACCTGATCAAGAAGCAGAATATTTCCAGTACCCCAGAAACCCATAATGCTCCCTTCCAGAAACTCCGCCCTCCAAGAGTTTACAGTATCCTGACTTCTGATGCCATGAGTTTGCCTGTGTACCAGCATCTTACATAGTCAGATAGTAGCAGTGTGTTTTATTCTGATTCTTTTCACTCAGTATCATTTTTATGCTGTAATTCATTTATATTTGATGCTTTTTAATATTCCTTGTGAGAGTTCCTGCTAACCAGATATTTGTTAGATAATAGGTTTTCCGTCAATTATTCACTTCATACTTAGTTACTGAGAGGCACCTGTGTTAGAAAATAATACAGCAAAGAGAGAAATCAGGGTGTTTCCCTCTGGAAGGTTTCAGGTTACAGGATGGATAAATAGTCGTAAGTTAAAAAATCTAAAAATAATTTTAATATATTCAGTGTTATAAAAGAAGTGAATGGAGTAAAACATTTTTTGAAGTAGATTTTTTACTTAAATATTGTGTTAAAGATTGAAAGTGTTATCTCAAGCAATACTTGCATAAATATCTTTATGCTTTCACGGGATGAAAGCCAGCTATGTTTCCCATGCTTACTTTCTGAATGGCTCACAAAATAAAAGCTAATTGTGCTCCATGAGCCCTTCCACTGAGTGACAAAATCTTTAGCGGTGGACAGTAGAGCAAGCCAGGGGCTTGACAGCCTCTCTGACTGAATGACAAAATGTTCGATAGAACTATACACAACAGACTCTTTCATTTGTTTTATGCTACCAATAAATTTGGAGTTTTAAGAAAGCAGATTTAAACCACCTTTTTTTTGGTCCATAAAGAGATTTCTTTTCTTTTCTTTTTAAAAGAGATTTCTGTATTTTCTTTAATTCCTTCCAAACTTTTTCTCCACATTCATATTTTCCCCACTTTGGCTATGGGAATTATCTTTTGACTAGAGCATTGAGGTGTAGTAATGATTCAAGAATCATACAGGCTCACTCATACAGCAAGCACATCTGTATATTAATTCTTCCAGATTTCATTTTACTATCTGGCCCTAATCCTTTCTTGAATCTGATTTTTAGCTTTATTTTTTAATATTTGAAAATAATTTCATTGTAAGACTATATGACATAGTTTTGCAACAAGGCCATAAATATGCACATACAACAACATATATAACATGTATATTTTTACACATATAATAATTATATACATATAAGATATCCTAAATGTGTATAGTATTTCAATATCCAAAAAGCTGCTGCCAACAAATAAGCACTTATTAATTAAACCTTGCATTTCTCATCACATTAACTCTGTGAGGGAACCAAGGTTAACTTGACCAAAGTTACATGGCCAGTCAATATCTGATCTGCTGTTTGAATTCAGATTTTAAGTGAAATTGAGTGTCCATTCCAATACTCAAGAAATAAATTAGTATAGATTCATTATCTGCATTTTCCCTCCAGGGAGATTAGGCCATCATGAGAGTGTGGTACACTGAGAGAAAGAGCAGGAGTACAGAGGATATTGAGGGAAAAGGAAAAAAAAGGTAAGCAATTCCACTTTTTCACTTCACCTAAATTCCACCTATGCTGAATGCCTGCATGAGTCTAGAGGAACATTTCCCAAAATGTGTCATAGACATGTGGAATTTTAATTGACATAGAAAATAAAAGTAACACTAATACAAATAAAAATAGATGGTCAAAATATAATTTGACCAACACTAAAATAATCAGTTAAGCAGATCTCTTTGCTTTAACAGACTTCTGTGTCTTTAATAGGATAGTACAGAGGGAGGATAACTCAATTGAGCATAAAGACCTTTAGAAATCTTCCCCTGAGACATGTCACATAGTGTTTCACAGAACACACCTAAGAAAACAGTGCATTAACAAATTATTCATCTGTATTAGAAAAGTCAGCCTACATGAGTATTTATACCAGAAAAATTAAGGAAAACTCATTTGTAATCTTATCCCAATGACAGAATTATACTACATGACCAGAAAATTTTATTACTTAGTGTTGTTATTATAAAGACTACATGCTCATATTCCCAGACAGAAAATCCACTCTGTAACCTTGACCTCCATCAGAACTGGACACAGACTTTAACAAAGGGAAGCTATGTGATGGGTTGTTTTTCAGAGTCAGTCTCTGTGATTAATGCTTAATAAGAAATTGTTATTGGACTACATGCATACATATTTAGGAAAGTAGAATAAATATATTTGAATAAAAACCAAAGATTTATTTTTGAAAAGCCTTTCAAGGTGGTCGCCTTCTTTATGAGCAAGAATTCTAAAAATGGGCAACAGGGGTTATGATCCATGAAGACACTTGACACTTTAGTTTAACCCACGTGAGAACAAATGGGCCACTGGTCAGATTCTTTTTGACCCCCAGTGATAAAAGTGATAAAGTCACTCAATAAAACGTGGGACCTACACCCCAATCTCTCTCTTTGTTCACCAACTACTGTGGAAGACACCTCACTCTTTGCATTTTTGTATGCGATGCAATTGTAATGTTTCTGTTATTGTTAGTTTCCCCTGCAGGGAGGCAGAGGCAACTTGTGTCTTTGGTAATTAATTTTTAGTATGCCAGCCTTTTAACAGCCTTTCTACAGTGAAGGTTATTTCTGTTTCTGGATAATTCCCTGGACAATTTAATGTAGAAGCCATATGTAATTTAAGGAGATTACAAACATTAGCAGCGTGCTATTTGTTCTCCACCCAGTACCCTGGTATTTCCTTTACCAGCTCTGTTACAGCATCCGTCTCCCAGAGGCTTGGGGGTTTTGACTGGTGACTCATACCTGCACTCTTCCCCCCCAAATTGTCCTTTAGGGACTAAAGCTGCCTTTACCTAGAGAGGCTTGGGGTTTATGTATCACTCTATTCCTTTGCTTCAAGGATAGAAAACCTCTGATGCAACTCAGACGAGACATCAGATCCCTGAGGGATCATGTTGAATTTAAACCTCCTGTGAACCTTCGCTCCTGCTCAGCCCCTTCGGCATTCCTCTCATGTTCCCCTCACTCTACCTGGTTTCTCCCTAGAACTTTCTCATCATAAATTATATGCCTAGACATGTCAACAAGAGGCTCTGTTTATGGAGAACCTACCCTAAGAAGGATGTCAAATAGAAAACAGTGAGGAATGGAGCAACAAAGACATGAAACCATGAATAGTGGAAATCCAATGCTCTACTTTATAGTGTACTGGTTCTGCAAACCAATAGGCATGTGTGAGATTAGTCAGATGCTTTAATGTCATCAGGAAATGCATCTGATTGAAGACTAGACTGAATTATTTCAGACTATGAGGGCAGTAGGAGAACAATGTAGGAGTGGATAAAGAGAGTTTCATTTTAAATTAGGATGTTAGTGGATATTAACACTAAAGAAAAATCATTGATAAAAATCACGCCTGTATTTGAGGCTGACAAAGAATGGTGGATTCAAGAAAGTCTAGAATAACTCATTTCAGAAGAGAGGAACGCTTCCTAAAAGAGATCGGAGCCCTGGTTCTTTCCCGAGGGAAAATACCAGGTATAGGTGTGGGCAAGAGGATATATCTCCTGGGGAATTTGCAGGGTTGAGGAAAGACAAACAACAAGGTCAAGCTGTTGGTCATGGTGGGCAATGAAAGGAGATTTGAAGTTGCAAGTTTGGTGAAAGTTGAGGTCATAATTGTAGCTTGGTAATGCACAGTGCCACCCGATCTGTCTAAGTGAATAGCAGTGCAGGCAAGGCCACCGGGGGGGGGGGGGGGGCTCTGCAGTCCTGAGCATTCTCCCTGCACTTGGAGCACAGTGGCCCCCACTCTTGTTTCTGAAGAGCAAAGCATGAAGCAAATGCCTCTTGGACCAAAATAATAACAATGAAAGAGATTAGGCCCTCCTCAGAGGGAGCATGGTCACCCACCGGTTGAAGGTTGGCCTGACCAAAATGCACTCAACTTCATTAAAGCTGAAGCTGAGCTGCAGTTCAACTTGACATTCCATCTTAGTTGCCAGACACAGAGCAGAGCTCCCTGTATTCGGGAAAAACAGGAGAACACAGTGGTATGCTTCAAATTCTACTATTTCTCTACAGAAAAGATCTTATTTGCAATTAAAATGTAAAATGTACAACAAATAATAATGGAAGTGGCAGGCAAACACTTTTAAATAATTACTTAAAACTGTTTAAGGGTTTATAGCAGAGATTAAATAAGCAGGTGAATGGCTGTGGATGCTAAACAAAGAAATGGGAATCTATTTAAAAAATAAGTCAAAATTCTGTAAGTGAAACAGTCAATATCTGAAATGAAAAAAGAAACAAAAGCAAAGCAACAATGAAAACAATAAACACTAATAGACATAATAGAAGAATGCATACTGCAGAAGAAAGGATCAATGGACTTGAAAACAAGTCAATAAGCATTAACTAAACAGAAGCTCATAGATCAAAAAAAATTTAAAACACTGGATAGATTATAAATAATAGTGGAACAATGTCAAGCAGTCTAATATATGTGTAATTAAAGTCTGAAAAGTAATAACAAACGTATGTGATAATTTTGCTGGCAGGTTCAGATAAATGAGTCTCTAAGACTATCTAAGTAGGCTGTGTTTTAAAAAATCACCCCTGGAGTGGGCAACCCTAAAGAATTAAAACCCTAGCTTCCATTTGAAGAAAGAGGTTTGAAGTTTGTTTTAATACCTAGATTGAAGTACTAAAGTACATTTTTCAATCTTTATCTGAGTAGTCTAGAAAATATTGATCGCTATAGTGAAAGACAGAAATTTGAACATTCAAAGTTGGCATAAAGGAGATGTTGAAAAGTAAAATAAGTCAACTTTTTTTTTTAAAGAAAATCAGAGCAAATGTAGATTCATCACAATGTAATGGCAACTCACTGGTCCGTGCTTTGGGAGATCTGTTTTCCAGTTCAGAGTTATTTCTTGACTAGTAGCGTGAGCTTAGGTTAGAGTAATTTTCCCTCCTTCAGGCTGTTTCCTCTTCTACAGGATGAAGTGTTTGGGGGTGAACCTTGAGGTTATATGTATCACTAAGAGTCTATGAAATTAATGGCTTAATTCAAGGACTATAAACTATAGCTGAAGGCAAATCTGGCTCATCCTCTACATTTGTAGATAAAATTTTATCAGAATGAAGGTAAGCTCGTTCATAAACATATTGTCTGTGACTGTTTTTGAGCTTCTATGTCAGAACTACAAGGTTGCAACAAAGACACTACGGCCTGCAAAGCCCAAAATATTTACTATCTGCACCCTTGCAGGAAAAGTTTTCCAGCTCTTGGCATATCCGAATGGAAAGTGAACCTCTGAAAACTATCGCTAGTGTCCTCGTTCAGTATTTAGTTGAATGGCCTTAGGGAGTCTCAACTCTGTCTGCTTCAATAATTTCCCTGCTGCTCAGAAGCACTGACTGCCCTTTTCAAGCATTTGAGCACCAAATTCTCCCAAGAGAGGGCAGTGACATCAAATTGTAATTCAGAGCAACCAAAGGGGTTTTCAAGGAGAAAGTAATGCTTCACCCAGAAAAAATGAATTTCAAAATGGAGAAAGTGTATATTCAGTGTCATTTAGGGAAAGTATTTTACATAAAGAGATTTGATTATCATTAATATTTTTGAAAAATATTCTGGTTCCCCTATTTCTAAATATATGGTAAGATTGAAAGTCCAATGGAATATCCCCTACAAGCCTTCATGCTAACTTGGAGGACCGATCGGTGATGATGGATCCACTTCCAAGCTCACTCAGACTTTTAGCAACATTCATTCCTTCACAAGTATATGATCTAGGGCTCTGGCTTCTTTCAGGTTGTTGGTCAGAGGCTGCTCTCAGGCTTTAGAAGCCACCTTCAGTTCCTAGAAGACACTCCAGTTCCTTGTCACATTTTTGTCCAGATCTTCTCACAATCTGGAAGCTTCCAGCTTCACAGTAATCAAGGGAGAAAGAAAGTGAGTCTGCTACTGCAGGGGCCCCCAGATGCTGGGCTGCAGCACAGTACAAGTCAGTGGCCTGTTAGGTGGCCTGTTAGGAACCCTGCCACACAGCAGGAGGTGAGCACTCAGCAGGGGAGTGGGCGAAGCTTTGCTGGCATTACAGCCTGACCTCTGCCCCTGTTTCCCTCCCTAACTCACCACCCTGCCCCTGCCCTTGGAAAAATTGCCTTTCACGAAACCAGTCCCTGGGGAGAAAAAGGTTGGGGGCCCCTATGCTACTGCATTTACAGTCTAATCCAGGCAAGAGGAGAAGAAGCCACTCACTCAGGGAACCCATGAATCTCAATATTCACAGAAGTACTCGCATAGGCTTAAGCAATAATGTCCTGAATGCAGAAAATCTTCAAGAGTATCTTTATTTTCCTGAGTCAACTTATTTTCTTTCAATTCTTAAAATAATTTTGGTCACTGTGGATAACATCATAGTTACCGAGTGTCTTCATTTACTTCATTCTGTTGCTCACAGAAACATGACTAACAATTCTAGCCAGACTATTTGCAAAAATACTGCTTTAAATGCCCTAAATACACAAATGCAAACAATGGGGGCAATGTAGTCTGTGAGGACATCTTCTTTACCCCTGAAGTCAGGAGCTGGATAAGATTGGCAATGATAATGACCAAAGACAATCAGCACAGGTTTAACAATGTCAAAATGAACTCTTCTCGCCCCCCTCCCCCCAGCGAAAGTTAGGCTCTTTCATGGGATCGAGTAAAGCATCCCAAGGAAACACGAACAAGAGACTGTGGGGTGGTAAAATGGTGTGTGCATGTCTAAGGCTGCCTCTGGGTTTCCTATGTTCCATCTCCCTGCATCCTGCCATGGAAAATAGGGCCAGAAATAAGAGTCAATGTCCAGAGATCCTGTGTCATATTAAAACTCAGTTCAGTCAAGCATCTGACTAGGTTAGCATGTGTTCTTAATTGTAATCTGTGGCTGTGCTCAGGTATTTAGGCTCCTGCTAGAGCCTATGCATGGTGTCTGCACAGCCATTGGTCATGTAGCTGCTGAAGCCACATGGCTATGGAGAGAGCACATGTGAATGCAAGAGGCAAAGCATGGGTCATGAGCAAGAGAGGGGGCTTATTTGTTCTCTTAGGATTATATTAGCTTGAGTTTGGGATGGACCAGGTACTTTTCCAAAAGAAGCAAACAATTTCCTAGGTTTTCTTGGGCTTTTTGATGAGTCTACCCTCTAGTTAGACAGACAGGCCTCTATGGGCCAGCACCTCTGCCTCCACTCCCCACCCCCAACAATCCAGTACCAGAGGGGGGAATAGAGCAGTATTAACCCCCTTGGTGGAATAGTGCTGTAATCCACTGGGTTGTGAAGCTACAGCTTCCTGGTGAAGCAGAAAGGATCATGCTCCCGAGTTTATTAAGCTCACTGTCTAATTTCCTTTGCTCCCCTTTCCTTTATTAATAATCAGCTAAATACGGATAATAACAATAACAACCCAGTTCTGATTAGCCAAGTGTTTCTAAAATGCCTTGAGATCTGGGTCTTGTAGTCTGGAAGACATACTTTATTAATTTTTCCTGTTCCATTTTGTTAATATAAACATAATCTGCCAGCTGTTGTTTTTAAATGGGAAATATCAGATTTTGCCCTTATTGCAGATATTTATTTTGGACCATTTTATTCATGGAAAATAAACATTAAGGCTAACAGATAACCTTTATGGCTAATTATTAAGTACTTAGTTTGTGCCTGCTGAGATATTTTTAGTATTTTCTCTGAATGAGCTGATAGTGATGAATTTTATAAGTACTTTCCCTGCCATTTGAAGTCATTTGCATTTATACATGTAAAATTATCAGTTTGTTATTAAATGTACTTTAGAACTCCATAATATTGATGCTGTCTTTTCAGTAGTAATGAGATCCAGATTCCTTAAATCTAACAATCAACCTAAGCACAGCATACTATTTTTTTTAAATGCATTTTATTTGTTTCTGAGAAAAAAAAAGTAAACTTTTGGGAGAAAAAAATGTTCTTTGACTATTTTCATTAAACATACCAGAAGTAGTATTCTTTCAAAGTTTGTAAAAATTTTACATATACTACTGCAATCTATCACAATGTCCACTAATAAAGGATTGCTCAAGTCAGTTACAGTATGGCTATATAATAAAATGTAACATTACACAATTTCAATTTGTGATTTTGTAAACCAAAAGAGGTTGAATGTCAGCAATTTCATGTGGTTCACCTAATATGATACTGCAGTTTAAAAGAAAAAGGATGCATGTTTATAAAAAAGACAATCCCAAAATATGTTTAATTAAATATAAAAGCAAATTATAATAGAATATGCAAGATATGATTTTGTTTATATTTTTTATTTAGAAATAATATGCTTGCAAATACGTGGAAAGTTCTGGAATGATGTACAAACACTTGAAAGTGATTGAAAGTAGGAAATGGGAAACTGAATCCTGTAATTTTCTATTTACATATTCTTCTACTTTTTGATTCCTAGGTGTAAGCACAAATGTATGGCATAGAATATTTTTAGAATTATAAAACAATCAGTCTCTTTTTCCTCAGTGCCAGTCAAATTGTGAGCCATGCATGCCACCAGCTTGCAATGTTTACCAGTTTGTAACAAGATAGGTAGAGAAATTGAGGGAAGCATTTAGAAACTTCTATAGCAATTTGGTGAGTAATTCTATTTTTATTGAATCCAATAGTAAAAAGCTGGGGCTTGCACTTTGTGTGTCCTTTTTCATCTTCTTTACCTAGTAATTGATTTTTATTGCACTTTACAAAAAGAAATCTCTCTCTGACTGATTAAAAATTTTTTAAGAAAAAAAAATGGTCCTTTATTACAGATAGTTTGACAAACATGGGTTTATCTTTATTTTTCCAGAATCCATGTTCTGGAGCAAAAAGTCATTGAATAAATGCAAAATGAATAAATAAATGAATGCAGTTTTTGAGGCTGCAAGGTAACAGGATGGACAATTTGGTGCTGCATTTGATGGATGCTAGGGAAGGGAAGGGGTCATGGAAAACGCCCAGATTTGCATGGAGTTTCCGTGAGCTTGTGGATGCCATTCCTTCAGAGGGAGCGTGTTTACAGACGATGACTTTGTTTTTGAACAGTTTGGTGTTGAGGTTGTTTATGAGATGTCCAGATGGGGATGTCTAGGAAGCAGTCAGGCATATGGGCTAGAAGCTCAGGGAGTGAAGTCTGGGCTGAAAGGGTAGATTTCAGATTTGTAGTCATTAGAATGAATTAGAACACTGGAGATGGAATCAGGAAAGAAGAGGCTAAGGACAAAGATTTAGGTGCCCACCACAGAGTTTGACACATGGTTGATGATTAGTAGCTCTTTGTCAAATGAAGAGGTAGAGAGATATGAACCTAAGTCTACTTCATCCGTATCTACATTTTCCTTAATAACCCACATTTGAAAACTGCACAGCATTCTGACAGACTGCTTGAGGCTAGGGTGGGGGAAAAATTAAAAACACAGAAGGACAGAAGCGGTCCAACTGCTTTTGAATGCGGCTAAAAAAATCAAGTAAGATGGCAAGAGAAAAATGTCTACTGGGCTTATCAACATTAAGGTCATGGATGACCTTAGCAAATATTCTTTTAGGGAAGTAAAAGGAGTAGGAGCTGTTTCAGATTCATTGAAAAGTAAATGAATAGCATAAAAATGTAGACAATATGTCCATCCTTTATCAAGAAGCTTTGTTGTAAAGATAAACCGAGAAATCTTGGAGTTACTAAGTTATTGTTGGTATAGGCAATAGGGACTGATCTTTAAAATAAAAAAACTTTATTATAATCTGACTTGCACTCTTTGTTTATTGTTTCATGAATAATGCTAATAAAAATAATGCTAGTGAGAAGTCTAATGTACTAAGTGATCATTATGTGCTAGATTTAGTACCTAAGTAAGTAGTTAGTACACATTATTCCATGTGATCTTAATGACAAATTAATGAAATAGGTTTTATTATCACTTTGGAAGAGGAAATTTGCATTCAAGAAGATTAAATGATTTGTGTGGTGTTATTAAGTATTTAATGGTGGAACCCAAAAGTAAATCCAGGATTGCTTTATTCCAGAACAGAACCCACATTCTTAATTGATGTTATGTATCTTAATTCCCTAAATTTAAGAAAAAGATAAACACATAATCACAAAATGTATCCCTCTTCAGTAGTCCATATGTATTTCATTTATTGGTTCCTCAAAGGCAGGAAACATAAATTCAAAAGAGCCATGGGTTCCAGGACCAACATTTTTCAGAAACAGGGGTCCAGGATCCCTAGTCTAACATTTTCAAGTGTTGGCTGCATTTCCTTGGATAAGTCAGCTTTCCACAGTCGACCTGAGTTACATCACTGTAATGTTAGGGTTTTAGGCTAAATAGCCCTTATTATCTGTGGCACCTCTGCTGTTCTATTATTTCCTTTTACATACTTTTATTTCCATTTTAATATCAATATATTAGAAGAATCTGAGAAGTCTCACCAAGAAGAAGCCTGTTCATATTTATTTTACTAAGTGTTTATCAAATTAGTTTGAGAATGAGACACTTTTCTGATATCACTTATTAACATCACAAAAAGAAATTGTTCCAAGGTCTGATGATAATAATCTAGTTGTTGTCATTGGAATTCTCATTATTAACATCTTATTAATTTTATTTACTAAGGCCAGTGTCTTGGGGACAAACTCTGAATGGGTAACGTCCGGTGGGGGGGGGGGGAGCAAGCTCAGGAAGACTCAGCTCACTTACGTGCAGCCTGGCATGGGATGGCCTGAGTAGCAGGGCAGTGGAGAGTGTAACAGATGCCCCTTGTCCCCCTTCAACACCTTTGCCTACTCAGTTTTTCAAATCTTATCTGTTTAAAGCTTCTGTTGTTTCAGTCTGAGACACGCCTGTTTCAAGCCCATCCCGATTTGTTTTCTGTGAACTCCACCAGCTAAGGCTCAAGAGTACACTGAGGGCAGTTTGATGCCTGGGAAGGGAACTTTATTTCTGGAATGAGTGACAGAAATAAGCAGGGGACATTTCTACTTCACACAGAGGATGAGACACTGATGTTTACAGTCTGAACCCTACTGGATAGCAATAAGCTATAACCCACAGGCAAAAATAAAAGAAGACAGAAATAATGTCTGGTGATTAGCAAGTGATTTAGCAGGCCAGATAACAAACCAAAGCAGTGCGAGGATGGGGAGGGGAGTCCCAGAGCAAGGGAATTACCACCACAGGACCACAAAATGCATAAGGATTTAAAGATGGAAAATACCTCCGAAAACAGGCCAGATGTGTGCTGAAAACCATCAGATTGGTTAGAAGCCTATAGAATTATTTTTGACACCTGTATCTTCTTTTTCACCCCAGGAAGAAACAGGAGACTGATTCCTTGGAGAAGGTGAGCTGAGAGGCTGTGATCTTGGCAATGTGCGCACAGCATTAAGTCCAGGTGATTCTATGAAACAGAAGCCTGCTAACACCCACCCCCTGACAGGCTTCCAGAAAGCTGGCAGCCAGGCCTCATCCTTACAAGCGGAAGGACAGATGTTTCATCTCCAGGTAAACTGACTAGCTCAAAAAAAAGTATCTATACAAATAGACAGTTAGGTGTCCTTTGTACGAAACAGTTCAACAAAAATTATCCTGTAGCGAAGGCCACTGTTTTGTCAAGTGCAGGCTACACACAAAACATCACTAATTGATGATTTCAGTTTCAATCTTTAATAGGAACAAAGTGCTAAAGACCACAAGACATTTGAGAGTGCCCTGTAACATTAAGGACAAAGCACAAATAAATACTGTGCCCCCCAAAAACAACTCATGGAAAAAAGACAATGCCAAGATCAAGCAGGGTAACGTGTAAAATCAAACCGTTATAACCGTGCTTCTCTTTCCAAGCTCTTGACTATGCAGTTGGTGCAGACGCAGTACCTAGTGGAGTCCCTGCAGAGATGCCATAACCCACAGAGTGGGAATTGTTATGGCAAGGAAGGACAAAGGAGGCAGACAGGTTGTTATCCCCTTGTACCAAAATAGCACCTTTGAACCAATATCTCACTTATGAAAAGCATGACAGTTTATGCCATCACCAAATAATTTAAAAGTGAAGAGAGGATGATTTTCATTTTTTTCAAAAAAAAAAATTAAGTCTCTAGCTTGGGTGCAAAGGATAGGTAGTTTCTAGAAAAAAGACAGAAAACTATTGCATACTTCCTGCTACAGGTTAGATTCTTTAGGAAGCAGAGGTTGAGATGAAATTTAAAGTGTAAAATATTTATTGCTCTATAACATCTATGAAAAGAAAGGAGGAGGAAGCAGGATTGTGCAAAAGAATCCGTAAGACCTGATGCAAATCTCACAAAAATCTCTGCCAACCCAATAGGGAGCTCCAGGGTAAAGCTTTCTCATTAGTGAGGTCCCACTTAGGCAAAAATGGTTAGGCTATCTATCTTTCCATCCATGACCTTGCTAAGTCACTGACCAAGGCTACCCTGAGAAGAGAAGAATATAATCTCAGCTCAGTGAAAATGAGCCTGAAGGTGCTAACAGTTGGAAGCTGTCACCTAACCATACCCCTGGGAGGACAGTGACAAATCCCTCCTTGAAGGGGGACCTACATGGAGCATCTCCGTAGCTCCCACACTTTCTCAGTGGGTGACTGGTTGAAGCTACCATTCCAGATGGAGTGTCTTCATTTGAGAAAATTCAAAATAGCCATTGGTGTCTTGATAGAGCTATTGACCTGATATTTTTCCTTTATCCTAATAAACCGAAAACTGTGGAGTTATTGGACTACAATAGCAGTATACCTTTGCTATAATGTGCCAGGATTATGTCATCTTTTTAGCTTTGTATCTCAGTGTAGTCTGCTGATGTGTTGAGTATCTTTCCAACCCATGGGAAATTATACAGATTGGATTCAATGATGACCTCATGTTGATAGGACCTAGAAAACAGAAAGTGGCTGGTATGCTAGATGTTTTGGGGTGACACGTGATTATAATAAGGTTAGAGATAAAGCTCACTATAAATGTATGACACCTAAGGGACATGTTGGGACATCACCTGCAAAGTAGAGAATATTGACTTGCCCCATGTAAAGAAATATACTCAACAGTTGGTGTGCTTTTTGTGAATTTCAAGAGCAAAATGAACCACATTTTGGTATGCTGTTCTGATTACCTGAAATACTTCTGATTTGGGATGGGAAACTAGAAGATGAAAAGATGTTCCTGTAGGAGAATGAGCAAACAGCACTACCACTTGGCTGTTAGGACAGAGAGACCCAGGAGTACTTGGAATTTGCAGGGGGGTGGTTGGAGACGTTATATGGTACCTGTGATGTGCTCTAGTAATGGATTCCCAGTGGAAGCCTTTATGATTTTGGAGAAAACTACACTATCTTCTAAATTTAATTCCCATCATTTAACAAAATAGCTTTTCTCTTCTATAAGAAACTATAAATAAACACTTAATTATGAAATACCAATGATCATGCAGCACAAGCTACTCATCATAAAATATGTCCTATTTTATCCATTGATTCTTCAGATTCATTTTGTCTAGCAACCTTTAATAATCATGTTAAAGTATAAATCCAAATCAAGACAGTATTGAAGATACAGAATTGCACATATTTTCAATGGGCTACTTTTGGTTTGATGTATAATTAGAGTGTCATGAGGAGTTAGTTACCTGTGACCAGTTGTCTAAGGATGGTCACAGGTAACTCCTATGGAATTGTCATCCAATGGAAGTTGACTGCTAATTCATTCCAAGCTCAGTCTGGCACTGAAAAGCAGTGTGGGGTAAAGATCTTCCCAGGGAGATAATGATTTCAATGGGATGGTCAAGAACTTGGGAGGAGCTGGAGTTCATAGCAAGGATAGCTGTGGAAGAGTTATGGCTCTCTTGATATGGGCCCAACTTTTGATAATAGAGGGGTGGGCAAAATAGGTTAAATTTCCAGCCATCACTACCTAAAAGATAAATCGTAAGTAAGGATACAAAATAATAACAGTAATAATACTAAGACAAATAATACAAATAAATACTACAATAATTAATAAATACATAATAATACAAGAATAAACTGTTCCGTGTACTCACACATGTAAACCTGATTTTGCCCACCCCATATTGTTTCCCAAATGAGTTTTTACTAAGTGCCCTTCCTGTGATGAAAGTGATTAAAAAGAGGTAGACCATGTAACAGAGAATTTCCTCTTTCATCTCTCCAGAATTTTTGCTTAGTAGGCTGGTGAAGTAAGTAGACATGAAAACCGTGTGTGGGCTTAATAATATGCACTTCCATTTACAAGGTTGATTTCTCTCTTGCTACTGTTCAACTGCAAGCAACAGCAACCAAACTTGGGCCCCCAAATGACATGACTTAATAGGAGAAAGAGGCCTCACAGTAACAAGTTGATTGTGGCCAATCACATTTATCAGGTAGGAAATAGTAATTTATCCTAACTTGAAAAGCATATGAGTTGGTATCTGCTTCTTCTAGCCCATTATTCTTTTCTGCCTGAATGTCACCTGAAACTTATTGGATGCCTTATCATGTTATCTCATGCAAAGTGAACTCGGTTTTCAGAGAAAGAATGAATCAAGGATATCTACAGGAATCATTCTTCTTTTCATATCCTCATCCAGGGAGACAAACTTGCAGAATGATAGAATGTCCAGGGAAACTCATGTAAGCTCTAACTTGGAGGTCACACCTGGTAATGCTGGGATGCTCTGATATAGAAAATGCAGCACAGAGCCTGCTGTGTGAACACAGATCATGGAATTGAAGAACAGAAATAGAGATCATTTCATTTGTAATTACCCCTAATTAGCTACTAGTGACATATTAGCTTTTAGACTCTATGGCTCTAAGTCCTATAAGTATAGACATCTTGATGCTCAAAATAAGAATGCTTCCACTGATCCAGAAGAGAGTTTTTATTTAAATTGGAAGATTATCAAGCTTCTCTTGTCAGTGGGTAAATGGGGAATGCCAGAAGTTCTGAGGGTTGACTTATCTTCCCTAGTAAGGGAAAGTAAGATTGCTGATATGCAATGGAACAGGGAGTAGTCTGGAAAAAAAATCCAGCTGACCCTTATTGGTGTTCCCTTATATTATTCCTTTCTATATTAAAAGTTGATGTAAGATTGTAGCGAGTATACATAGGAAACACAAACAGACTTAGATTCCTCAAAAACAAAGTTGTGGTCCTTCAACCAGTTAATAGAATCTACATGACCACATTGTCTAAATATCAGTAAACTACGCATGGTGACCTGACTATTTCTACTCTACCGGCTGGTCTGACGAAATGGCATGTGTGGCTTTGCACATGAACAGGCCAAGCAGGCACTATCCATCTGTGGAATACACTTGTTCAAGGCAAATAGCTCTGTTAGAAAGCCTTGGCCATTCTTAGTTCTCAGAAGCACTAATAGGGTCATTTCTCACCTGCCTACGTGACATGGTGTGCTCCAGAAGGAGAGAGAGAGGCAGGCTTTGACACCAGAGACATTCTCTCTCCCTTTCTTTTATATGGCTTGTCAAAAGGCTAAGTTGAAGTGAGAAATAGACCAGCCAGCAATGGGGTGAAAAATGAGCTTGGGGGTTACGAGTTTCAATCAACTCTGATGATGTCTGAGAGACATTTTCATCATGCGATAGTTGAATGGGAAAAAGCAGGCACCTTTTCCTTTAAAAAAATAAATGGCTTGGAATTGTTTTGTTTTGTTTTGTTTTTTTCTATTCCTTGGCTACAGATGCAAGACTTTTTCAGTATTGGGCTTTACCTGTGAAGCTCGGGATTGTAGTACTCCAGGGAAATGGCTCAGAGAGAAGTTCATTTCTTAGGCAGAGAGTTTCTGGACTGTGATATCTCTAGCAGAGCAGAATCTTGGGTCTCCATTCATAATGTCCTGTGTTAAGTACAGCAAGTACCCAGTTATAAATCAACCTGTAGTTTCTACTGGACGCCAAGAAGAAATGAATTCCTTTCAAAGAGTTCATACAAAAATCCTTTCATTATTTCATTTTATCCATCTATCCATTCATTCATCCAGATAGCTTTCTAGTCAGCCACTTATCTAGCCAGCCAGGAAGCCACCAAAATGAAATTCATTTGTTTATGGAGGAATTACAATGCATCCAGCATTACATAAACTTGGGAATATAAGAAACAGAATCATAAATAAAAAACACGAACTGTTAAAGAAAATAAATTCATCCACGTCAGCATTATCTTTGTGAATGTGCTAAGTGAGGAATTTAAGTAATGGAAAAACAGTTTCTTATATAAGTACATGCAATTACATAAACTTTTTATGTAAATTTGTGGCAGTCTTGACCAAGTCTCAAAGCAAGTTAGCATTAGATCCAGGGCCCCTGACCCTCGGAGAAGGAGCCTGCTCTTTCTGAAATTATAATCCAACTGCGAAGGGAGAATCAATGCATGTGAGATGATTCAAAGCAATGAAGTGATACAAAGTATATATATACAATCGGGGTCACACACTGTATTACTTGTTTTGAAATATCTCATATACATGTAAAATAAATGAGAAATGGATGTGGTATGGGTTTGGAATAGTTCAGAAAGCTCCTAAGGAGGTATGAGTATGGACATGTACAGTTTAAGCCACAGTGGTGAGTGGAATTTAGGAATCTGGGAGACAGAAGGGAGGTGGCTAGGCAGAGCATCATGGTTAGAGTGAGTGCGGTGTTGTATTGGAACTATGGAAGGGTAGGGTTGGATGATTTGACCTTTCTTGATGCATCAGAAGGTGAGAACTGGCAACAATTATAAAGTATTTATTCTATGATGAAAAATTTCACAACTCTAATTCTTGGTTAACTGTTTGGTGGGTTTGGGGAGACTTTTGGTGGGGGTATGGGGGGTTAATTGGTTTATTTTGGTTTGAATCTCCTCTCTTTTGTCTAGTTGCTTTCTTGTGGTTTAAAGCATCCTTTTATTTCCGAGCTGCAGAAAATCAAGGTGTCTGCACTAATTCTCCGCCTGAGATCTTCCATAAAGAGAGCATGGTGGCATCTCAGGGCAGGGCAGGAAGAGTCCACACTCTCCAACTGCAAAGCAGACTCATTCCTCCAGGTCTTAGGGTACTGCTTCTTCCAGTGCAATTGACTTGCTCTTTCCCACTCAGCTTTCTTCAATATATATTGGCAAATCTTAACAGCCTTTACCCCTGTTGATCTGCATGGCAAACCTCTACTAATTCCTAAACTGCAAATTAAATGCTTGAGGCTGAACAGAAATCAGATTAAAAACTTCGCACTTCACAGAGACTAGCTCAGCAGGAGCAGTCAGTCTCTTTCAGCCATCCTGAAGGGGAGGAAATGGGCTGCTGTTGTCTGGAAGCCCATTAAAGGAGAAACTAGAGGAGCTGTGATATGATATTAAAGCTAATTTCCTGCAAGCTGAGAGGCGCCTTGGACCCAATAAATAATAGTAATAATAATAATAATATCATACTGTCTTGTCAAAACATGCTTTATATCCACATTAATGAGTTATTATTTAACAAGAAGTGTTGGCAATAATCTCATTGACATCAACCAGAGCTTTATGAAATGGAATTAATATCACCATAGAATCATTTCCTAAGGGACTTTAAGGCAGAAAGAGACTGTTTATGCCAGAGTGTAAATTGTCTTGAGATATAATTACTCATAATAAATTTCTGAGCTGTTCTTGTGATACAACTTGTTAGTAAAATCGTGTCTCTTGGAAAACACAAAATAGGTTAGAATTGGTAATTGGAGAATACAAAAAATTAACTTTTTTGAAATTTATTAATTCATTTGTTAATTTAAAAGGAGGCCCAAATGAATGTAGCTGTTTTAATGAGCTATATATGGAGCCGGGAGCTCCTGTTCTCTCTGTTTCATGAACCAACCTGGCAGGAAGGGCAATGATCAGACAAGATGTGATGGTGGCTGGCTAGAATGGGGTAATGTCGAGAAAGATACAGATAAGTGGATAGAGTTGAGCAGTATTTTAGTAGGGTAAATCAACAGGGCTTGGTACATAGTCAAAGGCTGTCAATGAAAGACAAGCAAGTAGTGCAAATTAATAATATAACTCATGGAAATGAAAACAGAAAACTAGATTTTGTAAATAACCCCGCGTAACTCCAGTTTAAGTTTCAGGCAGAGAAGGAGGGAATCCTAAAGGTATAGGTAAATCTTTAGAGAGGTCACAGTAAATTGTGAAGTATGTATTGGCACAAAAAATTAATGGGAAGAGATTGTTTTCAATTGATGAGAACTCTCAACACTAATGCCTGTTGAGAAGAGGTCAAGAAATGCAATTTTTAAGACTGTTGAGAAGATTTAGTAATGGAAAGGTGGTTGTTTCCTTATTGTGAATGGTTTCTTTGGGTTCTGGTCCTAAGGGTTACCAAAAACTTTAAGGAACAAATCCCTTCTGTGCAGATGTCCAAGGTGTCCACTGATCTTCCGCAGCTAGTCACCCTAGTAGGGGGTTCTGTTGAAAATACTGGATCCCAGCCCTGATGTTATGGTTTGTCCTAGGTACCTGGGAACTGCATGCGGAGCAGGAGATACTAAACGTTTGTGATAGTGAATAGGCATTAGAATAGACCATGAATGAGAAGGAGTCCAGAGGACATGGTCTAAGGAGGAACCATGGGCTTGGATTTTAACAGCAATTCAGAACAGAAGCTTTTTTTTTTTTTTTTAAATCAAAATTATCAGTGGAGCTTGGAGAATCAGACAGATGCGTAAAACACTGGTTTTTCATTTTTTTTTACATCTGTTTTTTTTACATCTTGGATCATCTCATCATCATCTGGTTTTAATTACTGTTTATGGTTAAGGCCTCCAGACTTCTTCTCACCTATAGTTTGCCCTTGAGCTTCAAACTCATATATTTAATTGCCTAAAGGCCATATTGTCTTGAATGTTCCATAACTTCCAAAAATTCAACCTATGAAATTGAAGTTATATCTCTTCTTTTAAACCTACTTACTTCTCATTCCCCATATTTCCATTGATAGTATTTTAATTTGTGTATTTGGCCAGAGAGGTAAACTAAAGGGTATGTGTCTTTCTCTTGTATTACCTGCTTCTATTACATATGAAGTCTCCGTGATTTTGTTTGCTAAATTCTGCTCAACTCCATTCAATTACTTTCAACTTCCTTGATGTTATTCCATTCTAGGCCACCATTACCTCTTGCCTGATGTTTGCAGCACCTGCTTGCTTGTCTGTGTCTCACCAGAACTTTGACAGTTCATCTTGCCTAATGTAGATGGAATGGTTATTTTAGCAGGCCTAATTATTTTTGTCATTCTCCTTATGAAAGCTTTTCAAAGTCTTGCCAGTGCTCTTTAAATAAGGTCCAACTTTATTAATCTAATTTTAAGACTTATAGTCTGGATTTTGCTCATCTCTACAGTGTTTTCCACATTGTTTCTTTCCTTGCTTCTAACTCCAGCTTCATCAGCCTACTTTTATTTCCTCAGATGGACCATGTTCCTTCTTAAGTTGGGACCTTTGAATCAGTCTTCTCTTTGCCTGGAGCATTCTTATCTATTTAAACAATACCTCTATCTTTTTTGTTGTTGTTGATAACTTCTCTTTGTTCTTTATTTTGTAGCTCACAAGATACCATATTTTGTCATGTATAATGTGTACTTTCTTGCCCAAATTTTTGAGGGAAAAATAAGGATGCACATTATGTATGGGTAGTACTAATTCCATATCTATATAAATGTTTTTAATTCTTTTATTTATGCTCATCTGGTAAAAGTGTAACTCAGAAAGCAATAACAATATCTGTATGCAAAATAATATCCTGGAATATAATAATTGGTTTTGTTTCTAAATATAAATAAATGCAAAATTGAATTAAAAAATTAAAACAAAAGATTTTTTTCCTGAAAGTGTTGGCCAAAAACCTGGTTGTGCATTTTACACAGTGAAATATGGTAACTTCTTTTGATGTGCTTTGTCATTTTTCTTGATAGCCAGACATGGTGTACTGGGTAAAAGGAACTGCTACAAAAGTCCTTCCCTAATGTTGCAGAGAGGTGTGGGGGAGGGGAAGCATTTTATAGGCCTATGGTTAGGTCTCAGTGTTTTAGTGAGTCTATGCCTCTGGACTGTGAACTTCACAAAAGTTTCTCAGTGATTTTCTCCCCTTAGGTGGAATGGGGTGGCTAGAGCAGGTTGGAATTGATTATTCCCTCCCTACCCTCTCCAATGAATTAGGCTTGATCATAGTCCAGAAACTGAGGCTCTGGAGAACTAGTTTTTCCTCAGGATAGGCCTCATTAAAAATCAGTGCTCTGGTATTTGGCAAAACGGTTCCTTTTTTTCTACCTCTGGCAGAACACGAGGGGATTTTCTTACATATTTACTTGCGAGAACCTGGTTGAACTCCTGCAGGTAAATCTCAAAATATTGTGCAGGCTTCCCTGTGACTGAGTCCCCTGGAGTTTAATTGTCCTAGTTGCCCACACTGAGCTTCCCCCAGTTTGTCAATCACAGTTCCAGTTTCCCATCCTGGCACTGGCACCTGTCCTTGTTCTTCTTCTGAGTCTCTACACTGGCAAGCCGTGATTTCCTGTATTCACCTGCCTCTCTCTCCAGTCTTGGGGAAATGATGTGTCCTGTGACCTCTTCTCTCTTATGGATCTAAAAGGAGTTGCTGATTTTCCAGTCTGTTCAACTATTTCTTGGTGTTGGGACAGAGTGGCAACTTCCAAGCTCTGTACAGTATATGCAAAACAGGAAATCACAAGTTACTTACTCAGACAGGTATTTTTTGTTTCCCCCAATTTTGATTTAGGTCCCTCATTATTTGTATTCCCACTGCACCCTAAACTTCCCCTAAGAAGTTCTCTCCATATTGTGTTATAAATAAACTTTAGTTCTTTACCATAGGCTGTAAGAAAACATGAAGAATCCATACTCATTCATTAATGTAGTCTCAGTGTATATCACAATAAGCAGAGTTCTCAATAAATGATACAGAATAACTGAGTGACTAAAAGATAAACATTTTCTTGGATTTAGCAGAAGTTGAACGATAGTTTTATCCATATTTGGCATTCTATCGCAGGCATGCCACGCTCCATCAATACCACACTGAAGGTAGGCATTCCTGACTGAAGATGCCACCCTTTCATTCTGAATGCAAATAGATCCCCTGATTCCCTTTAAACATGCTGCTACTAACAATTACCAGGAGTTTGTGTGTGGATAAAACTTATTTTTCTTCCATGCACTGGACTGCATAGACTAAATAAATGGCTGATGTAATGTTCCAAAGTCTCTCCTAGGTTCATACTTTTTGTGCTGCGTTAACATCTTAATGCAACTTTTTTTGAAATCTAAAAATGCTGCTTACAAAAGTATGTAATTCTAGATTCTTAAAAAAAAATAGAACAAGAGACATGGAAATAAAGAGCAAACTGATGATGAGCAGAGGGGAGGGGGCGGAGATCACCAAGGAAAGAAGGGGAAGGGTCAAGTCAAGGAACAAGTTGGAGAGGACCCATGGACAAGGACAGTGAGGTGGGGGAAGGTTGAATGTGGGAGAGGGGGTTTGGGCAGGGCAGGGGAGAATAATGGGGGGAATGGGGACAACTATAATTGAACAACAATAACAAAATTAAAAATGACAAAAAAATTCTAAAGAGGTCCAAAATTTTTCTAGTGAGGCTGGATGATAAATCTTGGTATCCATGCTTCATCTTCGTTGCTGAGACTGTATACACGTGCACACACACACACACACAATAAATAAAAACAGGCCAGAGAAGTCATTAAGAATATGCATTAATCAAATACATTCATGCCACAAAGATTTAATAATTATTTACTGTGTGCTCAGAACTGTGCTGTGGTTACGCTGGTGAAGGAAGCATTAATGGGAAGTGCCGTGAAAGAGGCATGCACCGAGTTCTGTGCGACCAAATGGGAAGAACAAACTAATGGTGACAGGGACTAGAAGAAAAGTGACACTGAGGAGATGATGGGGAGTGGTAGCTCTGAGTGTCTTAGTTCTTTTCTGCAGTCCTTTGAAGACTAGTTTCCTCCTGCTTCTCTTCCTCCCACTTTCAAATGATGACTTCAAGTCCGATTTTACTGAGAAAAATAAAAGTATCTGGGAAAGAACTTCAGAAGTTCCCAGTACCCTTGTATCTACCTACTGCTCCAACACACCACGATCCCTAGACCTGTCTGGTCTCCTTCTCTCCCATCGCCCCCAGCCGTGCTCACTCCACTCCCATTTCATAGGCCTCCTCCTTATCCTGCCAACCAGCAAGGCACATACTCCTGCTTCAGTGCCTTTGCACTTGCTTCTGAAACTCTTCTCCCAGACACCTGAAGGACTGGCTCTCTCCCATTGTAAGGTCACATCTGAACTGCCACCTTATGTCTAAAGACTGCCCAGGCCACCCTGTATAAAACTGCATCCTCTCCCCATAATTTTATATTCCCCCAACCCTGCTTTATTTTAGTCCATAGCTCTTCACTTAATACAGTCTACTTTCTCTATCCTGTTTTTCTTTCTCCCCACAAGTACAAACCAAACCCTGTGAGAACAGAAACATTTTAACAGTCCTGCTTGCTGACATCTTCCCATTGCTTAGAATAAAGTTTTTCGTAAATTAGATACTCAATAAATATTTTGCATAAAAGAATGGGTTGAAGAAGTGAGTATTACTGTACAAGTTATGTTAAAAATAATATTTACTGGAAAAATTAATACTAAGCAAAGAAATAAATTAATGCAGGGTAATTTAATGTAGTGGAGAAAAATATCAAAAGGTCATAACACAACCTTTAAATGTAGGTTCTAAGCCTAATAATCTTCGTAGCTCTGCTGTCTGCCATAGTGCCTGGTAAACAGTTGATAGGCACTGAATAAATGAATGAAAAATAAGTACTACCCATTAAATCCATTAAGTCTGTTCAAGTCCATTAAATCATACTTGAATATTTAATGGTATGGGGCAATATTTTCAATAAATTTTTTGTGAAAGAAGCATGTTATAGGATTTCTACGTAGTATGATTCCCACTCTAAAGGCATGAGTTTAAATAACTGTTGGCATAGAAGACTAGAAGGGTACAGTTTTGAAAATATAGCAGTGTTTATCTCTAGATTATGGCACAAAGATGAGACAGCTCATATTTTGTGCATTTCATACTTTCTATAATTCTTATTTTTAAATGAAAGTAAAAAGTGTTACAAAATTACATTATGCAACAAAAATAGGGATGGAAAGAGCAGGAAAAAGAAGGCAGCAACTAGCGATCTGGTGTGTGAGCTGGTTTCTCCGCAGTAGTGCAGCTTTATGAACCGTTCGAATGCTGGTGTTTATTTATATGTGGAGCCCAGAGGCCGAGCTGCCATCAGCAGTTTTCAGAATGTCACTTGAACTTCTGTCAAGTAACGGGATATTCGTTCATCTTCATCAGCTCTAAATTTGGAATCCCCATTCAATTTAAAAATATTTATTGAGCTCTTAATATGTGCCAGGCACTCTGCCAGGCATTGGAGCCACAAAGGCAAACAAGACACAGTCTGTGACCTCAAGGCTTTCCATTCAGACAGAAGAGAGACAGGTTAAGAAACCGAAAGCAAGGCAAACACAAGCAAACAAATGCCACCAAAGTCACTGTGATTATAATAACGAAATCTGTGGGCGGGCTGGTATCATGTCTGTCTTATCCACTTTGCATCCTCTGTGCCGAACATAGTGCCCAAAATGTAGAAGACAATCAACAGCCATTTGTTCCATTTTAAGTTAATGAATGAAGAGGAAACTCTACAAGTATTCTCAAGGTATTTGGTGTTATGAACCAGAATGTCTTCTTCAAAGGAAACATTAGGTTCTAGCCTTTCGTATGGAAAGTTCCACGAATATTAATACTTAGGTCTGGCTCACGTGGGCTGTTTTTTAACTTGAAAAATAAAATCTTACCAAACACATGCTTCATTAGCAGGCATGGGAGTTCTCTGAAGACTTGCATAGAGCCAGACATGGCCTTCTTTCTATTCCAGTGTGTCCCATTACTGCATCATTCATTGTGCCAAGGGGGTGGGTGGATAAATGTACAGAAAAGACAACATGTGAAGAGAAAAGAGCATGGATTTTGAGTCAGAAGAACTGGAATTTTACCATAGCTCTTTAACATCTACCTGGGCAATCCAGAGTAACTATAATAGCTTAATCTCTCTGAGCCTCAGTTTATTCATTTTAAAAAATTAAGATGGTAGGTATATCTCTTAGGATTATTGTGGACATTAAAGGATATAATGTGTATAAATTTCCATGAAAATTAGATATAATAAATATTGTGTATCAATTTGCTAGAGCTACCATAAAAAAAAAACACATTGATTGAGTGGCTTAAACAAGAGAAATTTATTTTCTCATTCTGGTGGCTAGAAGTCCAAGATCAAGGTACCGATGCAGTTGGTTTCTACTGAGTCCTCCCTTCTGAGCTCGCAGACAGCTGTCTTCTCCTCCCTGTGTCTTCACATGGTCTTTCTTCTCTGTGTGTCTGTGTTCTAATCATCTCTTCTTACTAGGGCACCAGTTATATGGGATTAGGGCCAAAACTAATGATCTGATCTTAACTTAATTACCTCTCTGAAGGCCCTAACTCCAACAGTTTCTTTGTGGAAAACTGGGGGTTAGGACTTCAACATGAAATTTGGCAGGGACACAATGCAGCCCATAACACATGAGTTTTCTTTCTTATTTGCTCCTCACTGTTTTTCGGTAGACTTTTTTTGTATGCTTATTCATTGAAAGCTGCTAGCAAATGAAAGATGGACCCCACCACCATCACAAAAATACAAAGGAAATGGGCATGGCTTAGCAGGATGAAGCTTCTTCTATGGGATTAATGTTTATTCCCAGATGTAACCTGGGTTTAATGTAGATACATTATGACATTTTACACCTGGCAGGAAATGGGAAGCTTTATCAGCTCCTTAAAAAGGTTTTGTATGTGTATACACAAACTTTTAAGTGGAAAGAAGTTGGAGTTCATGGGCTAGTTTCAGCCCATTTGACTACTGTTAAAATCTGATTCCCAATAACTTGCTATATAAACCAGAAACAGATGTAGTAAAACTAAGTATATAAATGTTCCATGTTGTGGGACTTACTGATTTCCCCAGCGGAGCTCAGACAGGTGCGGCATTACCAGCGTCGTTTTCTGTGCATCATAGTGAAATTGATGTAAAGAGCAGCTCAACAGAAGAGAAGCAGTCTGCAGTGAAGAGTTTATAACACTTGTCATAATGGATCTTTCAGAAGAAAAAAATGTTTACAGTTCATTGCAGAATATAAAATGTCTGCTAAATCAGCAGTAAAAGTCGAAACTCAGATAAATTTGCAGCTAGGGTAGCAACACAACACGGCATAACGTAAATACACCCAGCAGGAGAGTTGGAGTCGGGGGGGAAGCAGCAACAACTTAGTTCTGAGCAGGATTTGATTTATGTCATAAATAAATATAAGGGTATTAGGGAGATTAGTGCATTAGAATGTTAACACAAATCAAGATGTCCTGTGGCAAGCGAGATTGCTTGCACAACAATAAACTCTGCCAAGCCAGGTAAGTTGCCGCAGCTTCTTACTGAGCTTATTTCAAGCTGGGCTGCTTCTGTAGGCGGGGCAGTGATGTAATTATGGGTAGTGGTGCTAGGATGTCCAGCTGGAGCTCAACAGTGTGAACCATTGCCTGACCGTTGACTCAGCTCTTTTTCAACAAGCAGAGAATTGCTGGTTCTGAATTTTAAAAAGGAAAAAAAGAAAGGGCTTATAAAACAAAAAAAGGTTAATGCTATTTTAGGAAGCAACTATTCTTGGGTCGGAAGAAGGTAGGATATATATTAAAGAGTCCTGTTCCTATCTAGAAGGTAACAGAAGAAGGTGCTCCAGCCATGTCCGTCCTCTGTGACTATCTCCCTGTGACAGCTCCATGGGCCAGGAGCAACTGACACAGCCAAGTTGGACAAATGAGACTCTTTCTGCCAGAATTTGGAATTGCTTGCAAATGGGATAGTCTCTGTGACATTAAACCTGGAATACGCATGCTGGCCTGTTACACTGCATAGCCTACAGCCCATCACTGGCCTGGAACAAGGGTATCTACCCTTCCTGCTTCCAACTGCTGCTTCCAAATGATTCTTCCTCCTTCCATACAAATTCCCACTATCAGCCTAACTGTCCTCACCTTGTGTCATTCCTTAATTCCTTGAAGATTTTAGCGCTTGGTTCACTATTTCATTCTCCAGCATTATCCCTATCATAACTATTAGTCATTTTACTGCCCATCTAGATGAGAGTTCCATTATCTTGGACTTTCATTATCTTTGCCCCTACCCACCTCCCCTCTGTCAACTGTCACTTTGTTCTCTGTACATATGACTTTCTGTTTCATTTTGTTTGTTTTTGCTTTTTAGATTCCACATATAACGGAAATCATATTATTGTCACAAATAACAGTATTTTATTCTTTTTTTTGCTGAGTAATATTTCAGTGTGTGTATATGTGTATATATGTTTGGCATTTTGTGTTATGAACCAGAGTATCTTCTTAAAGGTAAATATTAGGTTCTAGCCTTTCTTATGGACAATTCCATGAATGTTAATATATATATATTTTATTATTTATATATAATGTTAATATACATACACAATGGTTTTTTTATGTTAAGCTGTATCAATTCCTCCCCTTATCAGATATATCATATGCAAATATCTTCTTTCGTTCAGTAGGTTGTCCTTTCAACTTTTTGATGGTTTCCTTTGCTGTGCAAAATCTTTTTAGTTTGATGTAGTCCCACTTGTTTATTTTTGCGTGTATTGCCTTTATTCAAGGAGACATCTGAAATAAATATTGCTAAGACTGATGTCAAAGAATTTACTGCCTATGTTTTCTTCTAGGAATTTTATGGTTTCAGGTCTTACATTTGTCTAATCCATTTTTAATTTATTTTTGTATGAGGTGTAAGAAAATGATCTAGTTTCCTTTTTTTTTTGCATGTATCTGCCCAGTTTTCTAAATACCTGTGACTGAGGAGACTGTCTTTTCAACAGTATATTCTCCCCTTCTTTGTAATAGATTAATTGCCCATATAAATGTGGGTTTATTTCTGGGCTCTTTTTTTCTCTGTTATTGATTTTTGTGTTTGTTTTTGTGACAGCACCATACTATTCTGATTATTATGGCTTTATATTATAATTTTAAATTAAAGCATATAATACTTCCATCTTTGTTCTTTTCAAGATTTTTTTGGGGGGGTTATTTAAGTTCATTTGTAGTTCCATATAAATTTTAGGATTGTTTATTCTAGTTCTGTGAATATATGACAAACATACAGTTATCTTGGACTTTTAATTCTTCTACTATATTAACCACTTATTGACAATGTCATATTCTAGGTCTCAGTATGAGCTGTAAATGCAGTCTTTCTGTATTTTAACTTTTAGTATCCCACGTTTAGACTATCACCTGTGATCTAAGTTGCTCCTTGGAGCACCTGAACTAACATGTTTTCCACTTTGCCAGGACCTTCATTCTTTTGATTTTATCTCCTTTTTTAAATGGCCTTCATGTCTACTACCTTCTGTGTCCTCATTTTGATTCTTGAACTGTTTGGATCTCATGGCCCATCATTGTAATAACTCCTTCGCATACATATACTTTCAATTATCTTGCTCCTTTCTCACTTTGCGTACTTACTTGCCAAAATTCTAACTTTGATTACCTCTAACTCTCTTCTATGTGTTGATCAAACTTCATAGCTGAACATGGTTAGAGAAAAACACACAATGACCCTGCTTTGTCTGTCTCTAAAACCTTGGCCATTATACCCTGGTGGACTCTTCTGGCCAACAATCCTAGCCATATTCTATCCATGCATTCTGCCACACAACTAGTTCATACCTTCTTTTCTTTCCTTAAAGATCCAACATCTCCTCATCTCTCTTCATTCTAAGATATTTGCCTTGTGTTCTTTCACTGGGAAAATAGAAACTAAAACAAACAAATAAACAACAACAAAAAAAACTTTCCCAAATTACCACCCACTGACCTGCCTCTTTGCCCATGTATTCTTTCTTTCCTCCTGAAAATAATGGAGGAAATTTTGCAAAACTCTCTGAAGTCAGCCAGTTCAACTGGTGCGTTAGTTCCATCCTTTCTTATCCATATAAGAACATTATTCCAGTTCTTCCCCTCTCTTTCATTATTAGTTTTCCTTATCTACCAGATCACATCTCTCATCTTAATAACAAAAACCTCTTTTGATGACAGTCTTTCCAGCAGTTGCTTAATTCTGTGATCCTGCTTCTCTTACAGCAAATTGTATCTATACTCTGCTGTATCCAGTTTTTTTCTCTTATTTCTCTTGATCCATCTGAAATCAATATTTCTGCACCAGTCCCCAAAATGGCTATTGTAAACAGTGTTGAACTTCTTGCAGCTAAACCCATAGTTATTGTTCTGGTCATTTGGTTATCAGTATTTGATGCAGTTGATTGCTGCATTCTTAATTTTTAAATCTCTTCCATTAGCTTACAGAGCTTCAGACTTGTTTGATTCTCTCTTATTCCATTGGCATCTTGATCTCAGTATCCTTGGCTGGTTCTCTTTTACCTTCCCAACAACTAAAATTCTTGATTCGTAGACATCTTCATCTACACTCTGGATTTCATTATTCTCCTTTATCTTTTGTTATCCCTCAAATCTCTATCTCTATCTCAACCTTTTCTCCTGAAATTCAGATTCCTGTATCAAATTTTATATTCATTTTCTCCACTTAGGTGCATGAAATATGTCTCAAATTTAATATGTCCAACATTGAATTCCTGATATTTTCTTCCTATGACCTCCAAAGCCATTGCTCCCATAAGAGAGTAACTCCATTCTTCCACTTGGCTGAAACCAAAACATTTACGGAGTGAAAGCACCAATGGTGATTAGTGGCCTCTTCTTCATTCTCAGGAACAACTGATGATTTAGAATTTGATAAACTCTTCCTCCACTACACTAACTAATGAATTTTGCAGGATATGGCAGATTCAAGTTGAATGGGATTCTGGCCGATGTTATTATGTACAGGACCAAGCACCTGTACCTCATTGTTGAAACTGTTTATCACGTAGTGGCTAACCAATTTTTATGTGATACAGCTGTACCATAAAATGGACACTAAGTGCCCAAGCGGAAGGGACAGCAGAGCTGATGCTTTCTCTGAGCTGATACCAACATTTCCCACTCAGCTTCTTCTTTTATGAACTTGTGCCTGCCAAATGCAAAGTGATTTGGGGGTTTCAGAAACTGCTCATGTGAGTCACAAGATCTCTGCTATGTCATTGTCATGAATTCTACATTGATTCCTATCCTGCATCCTTTCTTAACACTAAGCAAATATGTTGCTATAGTGAACCATTGTATCCAATGAATTTGACGGTCAATCTGAAACCAAGGCCAATGCTGCTGGTCAATTGTTATGAGTATTGCAGTTTAGAATCATATTTGACTCATTTTTCTTTTCTCATTCCACATTTTCAATCAGTCACTAAATTCTGGTGGTTCTATCTTCAAAATATATTTAGAATCTGAAAAATATCCACTCACCTGCATTATTCTAATCCTGATTCTAGAACAGGCTCCTCTCTCATGGATACTGTAATAGTCTTCTAACTGTTGTCTCTGTTCTTTCCTTGCCCATCACCTCCTCTCAAAACTGCAAGTAAAGTGTTCCATGCAAGATGTGAATCAGATCATGCTACTCCTCTGAGAATCCTCCCAGTGATTTCCTATCTCACTCAAAGTAAAAGTCAAGTACTTACAGTGACCAGTAGAGTCCTACCTTGCTGTGGCTCTCTCAGATCTCTTCCTCTGCCTATAGATCTCTGTGTTCCAGTCATGCTAGCATCCTT
This sequence comes from Anoura caudifer, assembly GCA_004027475.1. Taxonomy (NCBI): domain Eukaryota; kingdom Metazoa; phylum Chordata; class Mammalia; order Chiroptera; family Phyllostomidae; genus Anoura; species Anoura caudifer. The sequence goes on along the minus strand of PVKU01004642.1, from coordinate 20,322 downwards.
ATTGTTTTGTGTAAATGTCCAGCATTCCCACCTTAAAATCTGTGCACCCTCTGCAGTTCTTTCTGCTACAATGCTCTTTCTCAGAGTATCTGCTTGACTTGTCCACTCACCTCCTCTAGGTCCTTGCTCTCACATCATCTTTCAATGAAGCATTCCTTGACCATCCTATCTTAAATCAGAATCTCTCCCATTCTCTACTTTATTTTCCTTCTTTCACCTTAACAACCTCTGCTATACTAAATAATTTATTTGTTTATTACCTGGTTCATTCTACTAAAATGTAAGCTCCAATAGAACATGATTTTTTTTTGTCTGTTTTATTCTCTTCTGTATTCCAAGTACCTAGAATAAGCTTAAGACTTGTTAGGTGCTCAATAAATATTAATTGAATAAAGTAGGTCATGGGCTATTAAAAAATACCTGATATAGTGGATACTCTGGTATCCTTTTCTGGGCCAGTGTCCTCATCTCCCAGCTGCTGGGAGTGCAGCACACAGATGATTCCTCCTCTGAAGAATTAATCTCTGCCAGTTGGCATCAGGTTGGCTATACCTGCCTCAGGGAGGCAGCCCAAAGTTAATATCTGGTCACAAAACATACAAAAGGATGTCCCCTTGCCTCAAGGAAGGACTTTGAGTTACATTAATTGTCCAGACACTGAGATCTGACCGAAAGTAGTCTTCAGATGAGAACATAACCTAGCTTAATATGTTTCTTCTTCCAGTCTTGGTTTCTTCACTCTCTCCTCAGTTTCCTCTGTTAATAAATTGCTTGAGTAAGAAGTTCTCATCTCAAGCACTATTTCTAGGGAAACCAACTTAAGATCTATGAAAAGAGGATGAGGATTTATTAAAATAACAAATTTATACACTTTCTCTTTGTTCTATTATTCTTTAAAAAAAAACAGAGAAGGCAGTGAAATGGAGAAGATTACTTCTATAGAAAATTTCAATGATTGCCTATAGAAAGTGAGATATTGTCACATTTTCATAAGCCCATGGTCACTTGGCATGCCTGAAGGATAAAATAAAATCTCTCAAACTTCCAATTTAGTTCTTGCCTTTATTATTTGGGGATCAAGGGAAATTTAACTACTAGCTTCAGATGAGTTGTAAGATCTTGGGCAGTTTTTTTTTTTTTTTTTTTTTTTGATCTTTGAGCTACATATATAAAGTTTGGAATTAAAACAAAAATCCTTAGTTTGGGGGACTACAGTAAAAATCATATAAGACTATGCAGGTAAAACTATATAAGATAGTTCCTGACTTGTGATCTATGAATCAGCATAGATTCCCATTGCATGAGTAAGGGTGGAAGTAAGACCCTAAAGCAGATTGTTACAACTTTAGTTTTAATGTGTTTCTTTAAATGGGTGGCAGGTTGAGTTCCTTGGGAAGTAGACTGTAAGACAGAGGTTAGTTTGTAATATGTTTATTAAGGATTGCCTTTGGGATCAACGCTCATGGAAGGGAAGAAAGAAGGATTGGGCAGAGGTAAAACTATATTGATATGTTGGAACAATGGCAGCCTTCACCAACCCAAAAGGAACTCTGTTTGGCCAAGGTGGCCACACCTTTGTAGTCCCATATTGATGAGTCATTGACATGACCCACCAGGGGAATGGGTGCAACCTTGAACTAAGTAGCTCTTTGCAGGTGAGGCATACCCTCAAGGTGCTGATGGCTGAGGGCTGGCTACTGACAACATTCCAAGGAGTTGGAGTAAAAAGTTGAGGTGGAATCCAGATAGTGCATACCATCGATCCCCATAGATCCTAACATATTGGAGGAAAATGGAGTCCTCTATTCTTCCATTCAATCATTCACTCAGTAAATATGTATTGAGCTCTTATTATGTAATGGCACTATGCTAGGTACTAGAAATAAAATGAGGAATAAGACTTGGTCTTTGACCTTGAAGAGTTAATGATCAAATGTAGCAGAAGGCTTTTATGTAAACAAGGAAATCCTGGGGACTGCTGGGTCAGAAGTCAGAAAAGAGTGCCGTGGGAGCACAGAGGCCAGAGCTGACAACTCAGCGTGGGAATCTGGGCAGCACTTCACCTTCGTTTCCATGCTGGTTTAGGTCTAAGTGGCTGAGCGGTTTCTACAGGTAACTGCAAAGGCGTTGCTTACATAATATATCACTCTCAGTGGGTGCCCACTGAAACATTTTAAGCTGTTGTTTAGAGCAAGACTTTGTCTCTAGACAAATGTGTGCCTTAAACTATCCATTTAGCCCATGGCATATAGCAAATCAAGTTTTGTTCTAACATTACAAAAATTTAGGTGTATGTGTCAAGGGATGTGAAGATTTGAGTTGGGGAATTTTTAAATGACTGAATATAAGTATCCTTAATGAGGAAAAGATTTATTTGTAGGGAAAGGGAGGAACCAGCACAAATTACTGGCAAACTGACTCAATACAGTGGTCCCTACTCAACAAATGATGGTTGTTATTTGGTAATAAAAATTACTGAGTTACTCAAAAATCAAATGCGTATTGAGGGCCTACAGTGATCAAGACTTACTGAAATTTTATATTTTCATGCATTAAATCATCAGTCAGGCTCCAGTGATGTAAGTTGTGAGACTCTGATTTGATTACTGTCTGAATCACATATATTTTAATCACTAATATCAGTGTATATTTCTGAACTTGTGGAGATGCCCTAAAAATATAATGTAAAGAATGTACCAGCTGAACATTCCAATAAACATAAAAACTAGAGCCTGATTTGGAAAGTAGCCATGGAAAGCAGCACAGGGTTTTGCAAAACAAGGGGTTTGAACCATGGGGACCTCTCTGAGCCTTAAATTCCTCATCTGTTAGAAAGGGGAAAAATTCACCCTCCAAAATATTGTTTAAATAAATTACACATTAAGTGCTTGGCTCAGAGTAAGTAAAGTTGTTCCCCGTAATCTGTGGGGGATTCATTCTAAGACACCCCCCACCATGGATACCCGAAGCTGCAGATAGTACTGAACCATGGATGGTACCAAGCCCTATAATACTATACTTTTCCTATTCATATATGCCTGTTACAAAGTTTAATTTATAAATTAAGCACAGTGAGAGATTAACAACAATTAATAATACAGTAGAACAATTATAACAATATACTGTAATGAAAGTTATGTAAATGTAGTCTCTCTCTCTCTCTCTCTCTCTCTCTCTCTCTCTCTCTCTCTCTGATACACACTCTGATAACTGATGCAGCTTAAGTGACTAGCTGGAGGGTAGTGTACACATCGTGGAGATTCTGGACAAAGGGATGATTCACATCCTAGGCAGGACAGAGCTGCACCATCTGAGGTTTCATTATGCTACTCAGAGCACAATTTAAAACTCTTCAGTTGCTTACTTCTGGAATTTTCAATTTAATATTTTTGGACCATGGTTGACCATGAGAAACTGAAACCATGAAAATAAAACCACAGATAAGGGGGCACTACTGGATTTACAAATGTCAGTCTTTTTGCCTTTTCATCTCCTGGAAATACCTTCTAAGAAAATTATAATGAGAGGTTATAATATTTAATAGGGCCAGCTTCATCAGTGAATGAAAATAGCACTTTTATATCAGTGTTCAGAAAGGTTAATATCAATACTTACTATAAATCATGATTGCACCACGAATGACCCATACTGTCGTGACATAAATGCATGAGGGTGAAAGTCCCTTGTGTACACAGAAAACTTGGAGAGGCTTTGTAAAACACGAGAAAGACAGTGGCCATTGTTGCATGTAGACTTAAATTTTCATTCCAATGTCCCTGAAACCTAGCTGTGTGACTTTGTAGCAGGAATTACTTAAGTTTCTGAGGCTCCATCATTCACATAAATTGGTATTTAATATTCCAGCTCCTCGGGGTTTTGTAAGGATTGAATAAGGTACCGCGCATTACGTGCTGTGTATAGTCATGGTGTTTGCGTCAGTCAGTCAGTGGGTATCGGATCTTGTGGAACCTCCAAGAATTTCACAACTGCCTCCCCCTTTTGGTTCCCCTAGTCCATCCCTGAACTTTGTAGTTGTCTGGGTCCTTCCTACTTTATGTTATAAAAATTTGGAAAATACTTTCTCCAATGGCACCGACCTCCTTCGCAGTTGGCTACATTACTGGAAACTGCAGTAGTGCAAATAGATCACCAGCATGTGACCACTGTGTAAAGTTCAAAGGAAAGTTCTTGCCCCAAACCAGCTCGATCCCATAACGTTTCACTCAGAGTCCTTCCTGCCCTTGTCAGCAGCAGAATCAGCAGCTGTAGGCAGCACTGTCAGTAAAGAGGCTTGATTAAATATAAATATGTCTATGGAGTCATATTTAAGGCAAACTTTTTAGGTCACTGCAGTTGGGAATAGACAACGATTTTGGATTTTGAGTATGAGATTCATTTCTAAATAAATGAGGCTGAAAAATAGAGTACATGGCACCTATGGGTACCCTGAATTGAGCAACTAAGAAAAAAGAGAGAACAGTTTTAAAAACTTATCATGTAAAATATGCTGTAATATCTTTTGTTATCTTCTGTCATTAAAAAGAAATTCCAGCTAGGAAGATTGTAAGTGAAGTATGTATAATAACTTCTACTAGTGGCACCGTTTGAAATACATTTTTTTAAAAAAAATTCTCTAACCATAGAAGAAAATTAATAATATTAGTATAAGACATGTTAAACCGATTGGAACTTATACTTGATGTTTTCCATAAGCATTTGGGCTTTAAAGATAATTTGAGGGATTTCTGATTCTGACCAAAACAAAGTATCTCATTCCCCCAGGTCCTCCCCCTTACAAGTATAAAACCCTGGAAATAACGCAACAAACAAGCACAGGAAGGTGGGAAGGTGGAAGAAGGTGTGCTGCCTAGAGATCTTAGGACTTGAGGAAAGACAGTGTTGAGTTCTCTGTTTCCTCACTGGTTCCCACACATTTCAGACAGGGCACTGTAGAAGCCTTCAACTCAGAACAGCCAAGAGATCCTAGAAAGCTCCTAGAAAGTCTATTATCCCTCATTAAATGACTGGGGAAGCAATGGCCTAAGGGAACAAAAAATCTTGATGGCAGTACCTACCTTACTGAAGCCAAACACCCACAGAAAAAAAAATTCAGGACCACCCACCCAGCCAACCCTCAGAAGGAGGCACTGGCGCTATGATTCCCCTACCTTGTGAGGAGAGTACCCAGTAATGAGCTAATCTTCCATCCCAGGTCAATGCAAGCAGGTGACATTCAGATTTTCCATGTAGCCAAGGTAGTGTACGTGGGTCTGAGCCAGGAGTTGGTCCTCTGCCCCCTGCCCAGACAGTGGGTGAAGCGTCCAAAAGATCCAGTGACTAGCTGAGTATCCACCGTACCCAGCAACAATGAGACTCCACCAAATGGGGAAAATCAGAGAAAATCAGGACCCCTCTTTCCTTCATTTTGGTGTTAGTGGGACCTGGTAGTTTGCTGAATCTCCCCAAACTCACCTGGCATCAATAAGAATGATCAAGGCAGTAGAAGGCAGGGCCCCCACTCCTGGCCACACGCAACTCCCCACCTCTGTGTCAAGGGTGCAGTAGGGAGCTGAGCCTCTACCCCTATCTGCCCTCAATGAAGCAAAATGAGGTGGTACCCAACAATTAAGACTCTTGATATCACATCCTTTATTAACTGCCTTTCTTTCCTGTTTCAATTCCTTACTCCTTTACAGAAGTTTCCTTCAACTCCAAAATAAAATATTTGTGTTAAATCTTTGCCTCAGGGTCAACTTCAAGATAAGACATCATTCAACCAATATTGACTGAGAAATTTCCAGCTCAGAGTATTGTTGTAGGCGCTGCTGCATTCCTGAAAAACTGTATAAAGTAAATGGTCTCTACTGTCACTTTGGCGAAGGAAACAGATTCATCATGCTGACATAAATTAAAATTGCTTAAGTGTTATGAGTAGAAATGCAATGTCATAGGGGCAATGTATTGCTAGTGAAATGTATCAAGCTCCTTGGATCCATCACAATGTCATTTCAGAATCCAGGTTTGAAGCTAGCCTTATAAACAGTCCTTCTTCTTCATTCCATCTCTTTCTAGAAGGCCTGCCAAATAGTAGGTTAAAACAACACACATTTATTTATTTGCCAAATAAAACTTTATTGAGAATCTAATACAGGTCAGGCAATGTATTATGCAATTGACATTAGACTGGTACCATGAAGTGTTGAATTAAATAGAACATAACATTGGACAGAGAATGAAATGACTTCACTAGAAGGGAATGTCAAGAGAGAAAACTCCTTGGCAGCTAGAGGAATAAGAGGTTTTAGAATCACATACCTTTTCTCTGCCCCACCATCTTCATAAGAAGAAAAATATCAGGGTGCAAAGATAGAATCTTCTTCCCTCAATTTTCAATAATACAAACTTTCTTCTTCTCTCAATTTTCAATAACACAAACTTTCAAGTTTCATAGGAGAAAAATATGAAAGCTGTAAAAATGTACTTGGCAAGTACATTTCGATTTATTTCTGTTCATTTTCTTTATTTCATCTAAATAGTTCCTTTAAGTTAACAGGAGAGAAGTGTGAAGTATTCAGTGGGGACTGCAGAAGCAGGAACTGTAACTTGTTCAATGATTGAATCAAACCTCTGTCCCATCGTGTCTTTGCATATGCCCTGTTCCAACCTTCAAGCTTCAGCATCCTGATATTTCTGCAAGTGTAAGTTAATTCAAGAATCATTGCAGTGATCAGCAAGGGGTTAAATCATTCCTTGCAGACTGAATTAGAATAGATCCCAACACCAGTTTTATTGAGACACTTAATTCTATCTAAAGGTAGAGAGAGACATAAGTGTGAGAGATGTCTAGAAGGCACTAGTACCATTCCAAAGAGGCTTCCCTTTCTTAGTTTTGTCATCTGTGAAAGATCACCTCTGGGTTATTCCAGCATCAAAGGAAGTCTTTGTTTAATATCTGACATTCTGTATTTTTCATATATATATCATCACAATGCCTAGATATATCAACAGATATCATTGGTTTCTCCATCAGATATTTTCCTGTGTTTATTTTTAACATATTTACCCCAATTACAATAAGGTCATTAATGGAAGGAAAGATAGCTTAATATTTTTCTTCACTGCTAAAATTTGCTCAGTTCTGTAAGAGCAGGACCCCATGTGTCTTGCTCATCACTGAATGTCCCCTGTTCAAAAAAGTGCTCTGCACAGTGTAAATACTGGCTGAACACAGAGTGGAATGCTGAGAAAGTTGTTTTTACACAATGCATTTCAGACTCCAGCATATTTAAAACTTCTGATTTCTCTCCACTCCCCTAGCCATTTTGATTCATTAAATTGGGATGGGGGTCATAATTTATATTTCTAACTGATCCGAAGCAATGGTGAAACTGCTTGCTTGGGCACTGTACCTTGCCTAACACTGTCCATGTGATGTGGTCACTTATGGCCCATCTAAACAAACCAGTGATAGGGTTCCAGATCTGAACTTAAATTCTGTGGCCTCCATTTGAGAGATTAGGTGTAGTGAATAAGAATTTCTGGTGTTCCCATGTAAAGGTGAAATTATGTATATGATCACTATCTATTATGGTTCTACTTGGGCCAAGAATAGACTCAGGCAGCCTAAGGGATTTTGAAATTGCCTCGATATTGTTACTCTGAATCTTATCGATGTACAGTGAGCATTTCATTGTATATTCCTAATGGTAGAGGTGATTTCATCATGGTTTTCCATTTCTTTGCACCAGTTTCTGTCTGTTTTGGTCACAGTCAAGCTATTGATGAACACTGTCTTCCTCCTAAAACCTCCTAGCCACTAATTTGTTTTTGAGTTTGGATGATGGTTGTTAAAGAACAGGTAGTTCATATTCAACTGCTTATTTTCCTTGACTCACTGATTGATTGCCAAACCCACTTGTCAGTTCCAATCTAAGAGTATATCCAGTGTCTTACTGACACAATTCTTGGTTCATCTGCTGACTATGACCTTTTACTGTAATTCTCAACTCATAAGTCAAGGTCATAGAAATTTAAATTCAACTCATTAATTTACTGAAATACTTCTATGGTTATCGACATATTAGTAACCCTTTGGAACTGAATGAATTGCAAGTTATTTATACCCACTACCATATTGAAGAGGAGTGGCTGTCTTAAGTTTTGAGAGAGATTAAACAGTTAGCTAGTTAAGGAAGTTGGGAGTAATAAGGTAATACATTGTGTGGCACATACAGAGAATGGTTGCAATTGCTATGGTTGTTGTTTCCATTTTTAGGACGCAAAGGTGGGCTACTTTGATTATTATACATTCTCTTCAGTTCCTTACCCTAAGTCTCCTTCTTCTGGAACTGGACTGTGAATGGTTGCCTCTTTCAGATATCAGGGAGGCCAAAGGAATAAAGCTTTGACTTTATTCTGATTTGGAGGTTTATAGTTTTCCACTCGGGGCCAATGATCATTGCCATTCTTTCTAGTCATTGAGTGATTTTCCTGCCTTAGAGCATATTTCCTTCAAAAACTCTCCAAGATTCCAACTTTCTTAAGAAAAAAGAGAAAAAAAAAAAGGAAGGAAGGAAGGAAGGAAGGAAGGAAGGAAGGAAGGAAGGAAGGAAGGAAGGGAGGAAGGAAGGAAAGAAGGCAGGCAGGCAAGCAGGAAGGAAGGAAAGAAACTTCTTTAGCCTCTTATTATATTTGGCAAATAGACAATTGAGGGAAAGTAGATTTAGAATTTTTTCTCCAGGGTTGTAGTTTGTGTCTTGGTATCACACTATGTTCTTAAAAACTACAACTTTCTTAACCCTTTGATGGAACTGAAGAAGTCTGTATGCATTAAACATTGTCATGAATCACTGAATGAAGTCCACTTCATTGAGAATTTACCATCACCCAGAGTTCTGAACTGAGAGCATACCTCCTTACTCTTATTTACACCTCATACTGGAAGTAATTGCCCATTTTTGTTATTTCCTCTAGTTTACTTTGTTCCAAATTTCAAGATTCCTGGCTATCATTAATCATTGGTTCTTTATACAGTCTTCAAAATGTAGGATTTCCCTCCATCAATCTTCTCTTCACCTCCTACATTAATCTTCTTCCCTATTCTTTTTTAAACATTGATGAATTGTTGCCCCTTCTACCCCAATTTCCTTAAATACACTTCCCCACCTTCTTGTACTAAATAGAGCCAGAATATCACCAGCTCCAACCATAGAACTTGAGACAAGTGACCCTGACTTCCTGGCAGGTTTGTGTGAATAAACAGATTAGATTTGTATTTCCTCACGTAATTCACCTTCTCTGAGAAAGGCTATAGAAAGTAAACATAAGGAAAGCAGTAACAACCATACTTGGTACCTGTAAAGAGTTAACCAGCATCATCACCAGTAGAAAGCCTTTAAATGTATTTTTCAGTATTTTAGCTCAGATGCATAAGTGTTCTCATTAAGCAAAAAAAATAGCCTGTGATGCAGAAGAACAAAGGGCCTTGGTTTAAAAAGTGCTAGAGAATGTTACATGTCACTTAGATGCTCAAAATGTATTTATTGAATCCCATAACACAGCAAGTGATATAAAGCCCTTAGAAAAGTATATGAAGATCCAGCTCAATGTTTCTCTTCAAAAGTTTCCACTTATCTATGCACGGGGGACAGAAGGGGGCTCAGATATCTTCATTTCTTCCCCCTCTGCATAGAGCAAGAACAGAAAAGACACCTTTGACAATCCAGTATGGAGTCACTGTCAGCCACGGCACTTATGTCAAGTGCTATGTCAAGACTGAAACAATGGGGTGTCACAAGAATGCCCTTGGGAGTGGCCTGAACTCCCAAAACCACAAGTCTGGACACTTGGATAAGGAGGTAAGGACTCCATCTGGACACCAGTATGAGTGGGATCCCTGCCCCTTGTGGACTATAAAAAGCCAGAGCTCCGACCTCCCAGCACTTGAGCCTGGCTGTACCAAAGGTCGCAGGAGAAGCCCTGTGGACTTCCACTCACTGCACATGTGCTGCCGAGGCAGCTGCCTGGCTTGAGACCAACCCCACCGCCCCACCTGCAGATGCTACCAGTGACCACAACTTTACCTCAGACATTGTCTCTGCTCGCTTCTACCATGTAAGCCCCTGGTCTCTGTGTGTAACCTGCATGTGCCTCTGTTGGCTTCTTGGGAAGGTCTCCCCTAATAGCTATGGCACTGTGGAAAGACACAAACGTGTATGAGTGACTCTTTTCAAGGATGCTCCCTTGCTTACAACACCCTCACTCCCTACAAGCAAGGGCTTCTGTCCTCCTTTGTCTAATATATTTGCATGGTAATTGGAGAACTAATACAAAGAAAATTGCTCCCTGAGGCAAGGGGATGTGCCGTATTAAACTCTATGGCCACAGTGCCCAGCAACGTGTCTGCTTTGTAGTAGGCACATGATTGGGTACTCACTAGATAAGAGGGCTGCTGGAGGAGAAACAAAGCATAGCTGTGGAAGAACTCTGCAAATCACACCCTCTCCATTCAAATATTCATGAACTGATGAGGTGGAGAAATTGTTCTGTTCCATTACAAAGTCTATCCTCGTTCCCTCTTCACACATGTAAGCAGCAAGCACTTACTGTCAGATTGTGACCCTGGGGAAGTCATTCATTTCCACTTGAACCAGCTGTTTCAAATAACGTGTGCATGTTGCATTTACCAAAGGAAAATTATACCTTTTTTCTCTTCGATTTACAGAGGGATTCTTATTTGGAAAATATTTGATACTTGTATCTCTCAGCGGCTGTGATAGATTTCACAGCAAGCTTCTCACTATGAAAGAGGAACCCCTGCAAACTCCTAACCTTTTTCAAGGTCTCATGTGGTGCCAGCTGAAGGGGAGCATGAAGGGAGGAGGAAAGAGAGCAGCGTTCTCCCAGAACCAGAACTCAGGAGGGACCACTTCTGAGCACATTGGTTGGAGAGCAGCCGCCTGTAGGAGGAAAAGCAGAACAGGCAGGGAGCAGTCAGAGCAGGGTTCAAATCTTAGATTCCAAATTTTAAGTTATTGGTCCTTTCTAGTCATTCTCCATGAGATTAAATGGGGATAAGATACACCTCGACGGGGTGAATATAGTAGAAAGTTTCTAATATGTAAGAAGGGCTAAAGAATTATAGCCACTATTTTAATCACCCAGGAAAAAAAGATCCTGTCCTTATTTAAAAGAGACAGTAAAACTTGCACATCACAAGGGACATCATTAGGTAGGGAACACTCCAGACTGTTTATCCGATGGAGGTGACAGCAATACTCCACACTCCATATTCTCTTGCTAGATCCAGCTTGAAATAAATAATTGACATTTCTAGGGGAGAAGTTCTTTCTCTATTGTACCTAGTATTCCAGAATATAGGAGACAGTTCACTAAGCATGCATTCAGTAATGAAATGCATAGATTAAGAATAAAGACTGGGATGATAATAAGCACCAGGGCAATATTCATTTAGTAAGAGCTGCCTAGATGCAGGGCTTCAGGTACCGTAGAATACACGAATGCATGAAGAAGACACTGCCTTTGCCCTCCAGTGGGATTTGGTACTCAGGACGTGTATAGCACATGTTCCAGAAGGAGTGAGTCATCTTGTGACTGGAGTATCAGCCAGGGGAGACTTGAAGTTTAATGTTAAATATGTTTGGAAATGGGGAATGATATGATGTAACGGATGATGTTGAATTCTCAGAAACCACCAAGAATGTTTGATACAAAGGGAGGGCTGATCAGATGGCAGCAGGTAGGAGGATATTAAAATAAGTCTGGTTTGCTAGTTTTCTAACTGCAGCCTATGGGGTACAAAGAAACGAGTGGCAGGGCTCTGATCCACATCCGTGCTTTGGCCAGAGTCAGTCTGCTTTAAAATGGGTTATATATTTAAAAAAGAAGGTATCTTGGAAGGAGGAGGGAAGATGACAAGCCTCAGACCTGACCTGTCAGAGGGGAAAGTCAGTTCAAATTTGTCAGTTTATTAAAAAATTACAGCTCTGAGTTTGGTGAGTAATTTCAGGGTGGGAAAAATGGAATATCAAAAGATGTTCATAAAATGGCTGTGCTGGAACAGAACAGAATTAACCCAGGTAAAATATTTAGGCAAAAAGATGGACAATTCTAGATATGGAATAAGGTGGAACTTATTAGTCTACAAAAAAGGGAACAAGTGGCTTCCTAAGTGGGATCCTCTCAGATTCTCCAAAAGTGGTCTACAGACTTCTGCCAAGTTGGATAGAACAGAATCAACTTGAGAGTTTTTTTTTAAAAAGTACAGATTTCTTACCTTTGAGATTCTAATTCAGTGGGTCTGGGGTGAGGCTGGGAAAGCCATTGCTTTTCTAAAGATGCTGATGCTTCCTGATGGGCAGCCATTGGACAGAGTCCCTTACCTACCCGAGGGTCCTGGGATGTCACCTAAATGTGGGTCTAACTTGGGGCCTGGGAATGAACAGTATACAAATGAAGGAATGATAAAAATGATATCCAGCAGTTTTCCTTAATACAGATTTTTTTTCTTATTCACTCTCACTTATTTTCTTAAAAAGTTCTAGCCCTGAAAGATAAAATTTGGTTTGATTATTGTGGTCCTTTTAGGAAGGGAGGAGATACCTCATTTCCTCATGAAAACCTTCTTCTTTATGCCCAACCCTGCAAAAGACATCAAGATAGCAAATTTCCTCTTGTAAAGGAAATTTAAATGTAAAAAATTAAGTACAGTCTCACTATTTTAGCTCTTTGTGTATCTTTACAGATTACATGGCCCACCTATCTCACTTAAGGAAACAAAAAATGTCAAAGGAACCCTTTGATTTGTCCTCTATGTAAAAAGCTGCTTATAGACCAGGATGATTTCTATTCTACTTTTGTATTCTCTATGTCTATTACATTTCAGGCTCACAGTAAATTCGTGTCATTTTAAAAGCTAAGCAAGGGAAATAAAGGGAAGAATAAATAAATGGGACTACATCAAACTAAAAAAGTTTCTGCATGGCTAAAAAAAATCATCAAAATGATAAGGGAAACAAACATAAGGGAAAATATATTTGCCAATGATACCTCAGACAAGGGTTTGATCTCTAAAATATGTAAAGATCTTATGTGGCTCAACACTAGAAAGACAAACAATCCAATTAAAAAATGGGCAAAGGGCCTGAACAAGCACTTCTCCAAGGAGGATATAGGGTGGCATATGAAAGGATGCTCAGCATCTTTAGCCATCAGAGACATGCCAATTAAAACCCCAATGAGATACCACCTCATATGGGTCAGAATGGCCATCATAAACAAATCAACAAACAATAACTGCTGGCAAGGATGTGGAGAAAAGGGAACCCTCATGCACTGTTGGTGGGAATGCAGACTGGTGCAGCCACTATGGAAAACCACATGGAATCTACTCAAAAAAACTAAAAATGTAACTGCCTTTTGATCCAGCAATTCCACTGTGGGGATTATCCCCTAATACTCTCAAATCACTAATTCAAAAGAATCTATGCACCCCTCTGTTTATAGCAGCATTATTTAAAATAGCCAAGTGTTGGAAACTGCCTAATCGCCCATCAGTAGATGAGTGGATCAAAAAACTGTGGTACATTTACACAATGGAATTCTATGCAGCAGAAAGAAAGAAGGAGCTCCTACCTTCACGACAGCATGGATGGAACTGGAGAGTATTGCACTAAGTGAAATAAGCCAGGTGGCAAAAGATAAATACCATATGATCTTACCTGTAACAGAAACCTAATCAACAAAACAAATAAATGAGCAAAATAGTAACAGAGGCATGGAAATAAGGAACAGCCTGACAGTGACCAGAGGAGAGGGGAGAGGGCAAGAAGGGAGAACGAAGGTGAAGAGTCTAGTCAAGGAACATGTATGGATGCCCCATGGACATGGACAAAAGGGTGGGGATTGACTGTGGTGGGGCCAGGGGGAGCAACAGGAGAAAAGTGGGACAACTATCATAGAACAACAGTAAAATAAAATAAATAAAAAATGAAAGCTGTATGGAATTACCCAAGATGTTTATTTGTTTCCTTGTCTCTGTCTCTTACACACACGCATAGATACAGATACCCATGGGCGCACACACTTAATATCGACCATGCTCTGTGGTTTGGTTCTTCTGTCGCATGATGCCAAGATTCATCACCTGCCAAAATGTGACTTAGCTGGGCAGAGTCACCATTAGTATTTTCAATAGACTAGTTTTTAAAATTTGTAACATAGAAAAATGATGAATTCTTCACTAATTTATCATTTTTAGAGAATGTTTTTATATTTTCAGGTCTTGCTTAATATAGGATGGGATGAAAATTCCAAGGTCATAGAATTTCACACAAGGCTGTCTAGACTTTTTTTGCTAATGGCTATATTGAAATTACTACCTAAATAGCTATGAGGACAGTGGTTTAGCAATTTTATACTTCCATATTTACAGGGCAAAAAGATACAAGGGATTTAAAAAGAGTAAGAAATGTTTCAAACTTTCCTTCAAACTTTAAAGATGTTTTAACAGTTTGATAGAATGACAGTGAATGATATAACAATTTCTTCCTTATAGCAAGATTTCTACTTTGCGAAGGAAACTCACAAGCATTATCTCATGTAATTCTCACAATACCATATGGTGGTACCAAGAGGTATCTATCGGTTTCTTCCACTTGTAGATGAGAAAATTGAGCCACCAAGGATTAATCAAAGGCATTTGAGCTGTTACTTTCTTAAACATAGGAAGCTTTTATAGTCCTCTTGGTTACAGGTAGAAATCAACCTGGAGGGAAAGTAGAAAAGATGCTTTACCACTTTTTTTTTTTAATGGCCAGGAAAGACCACCTCTGAGAAGAAGCCATGCAATGGTGTTACCTGCAACACACTGAGCGCTGCCATTGACAGGGAATCTGGGTGGACTAACTCTGCAAGCAATTTGCTTTTGAACTGCATTTTTATCTTGGCAAAGATGAAGAACACAGCATTTGTCCTCAGTCTGCTGTGGCAACTATGGGATCCAGATCAGCCCAACCTAATTAAAGGCCTGTTGACTTCTGCCATTGTCGTTACACTAGTTGCTCTGTAAAGACAGAAGTAACTTAAGCAAGGCAAACCTGAAGATGTACAATTCTGCTTGTTTGTTGACATCATCACTGTCTTTTGTGAATTGGCTCATGGTGTTCATTTCCTGGGGTTTTCAGGAGTGATTGTTTGCTAAGTGAATGGAAGAAAAATTGAAAGCATCTGTGTTTACCTGACCTAAGACTTTCAGGGCAAAAGCTAAGACCAAAGAGAAGATTAATGGAAACATTGGTCTCACACCATAGAGGCAAATGTTTAGAATGTCTGGAAGTTTAACACATTGTTATACTCCATTGGGAACACTTGAAAGCTTGACCTTGGTCTGTAACAATCTGGGGGGAAAAAGAAAGGGAAATAAAGTCTGAGCTGCTCATCTAACAAACTGAACTTCTGTTGCTAAGGCACAATGTTCATTTAAGCCAGCACAGTAGAGGACCAGAGGGGAAATCTGGATGTTAGAAGTAGTTATCAGTATGCTCATCCTAACTCATTTAAGTCTATGGGTTTGATATAAAAGACCAAGGCAAAGGATTGTTCTGCTATCAGAAAAAAACTAGGATAAGATTCTAAAATCTATGAGGAACCCCTCACCCTGCTGAGTGTAGCTAAATTATACACAGCCCAAAATATTGATATTATGCCTCCGACCTAAAGTTTAAACCACATACTTTACTATTAGCCCTTTCTCCTGAGATTCCCAGACCAAGCCAGTCCCTAATTAAGAGGTAAGCTTAAATCTCATTTATTACAGAGATTCTGGCAACTCGTTAAACCTGGGCTCTCAGGGAGGCCAGGAAAAGTGCAAACTCCAAGAGATAAAACTCCTGATCATGGTAGTCCTGGCATCAGTACCTTCCTTTGTTCTTAATCTTAACCCACTGTCCAGAGGCAAATGAAGAAGGAGTGGAGCAGAGTGTATATAATAATCATTATTGAAAGTTTATGAAAATACCTGGTAAAGTATCAGACACAAAAAAGTTAATACATTTTAGTAGTTTTAAGTGTTATTATTATCATTATTATCACCACCAGCAGCAACAGCCCCAGCGTATCATCTTAAGTGGTGGGTGCTTTTGTAAGAGTCCCTGAGTTAGTAAGTTGGATTGTGGTCTCTTTTCTTAAGTCACCCAATTCAAGTTGAACTTTGAATCTTTAAAGACATAAATTATAAGCACAATGTCATCAACTACATAATCCATTCTATATGATCCCATCAAACAAGATCCACACTTTCTCCATACAAAATACCTATTTTTAAAAACCCAGCTATCTGCCCATCCCTAATTCTGTAGCTGACACCCAGTCTTCCTGTGCAGCATGGATGACTGCTAGCCAGGTGTTGGTGTGGACAAATAGAACAGGTTAAACAGACTGTTCTCAAGAAATCCCTTCAGAAATAAAAATGGGATTCAATTATTCACACTGAAGTGGATACCCTAGAACCACTGGGTAGGATACCCTACCCAGTCAGCTGGGAGT
The DNA here is from genome assembly GCA_004027475.1 of Anoura caudifer. Taxonomy (NCBI): domain Eukaryota; kingdom Metazoa; phylum Chordata; class Mammalia; order Chiroptera; family Phyllostomidae; genus Anoura; species Anoura caudifer. The sequence continues at coordinate 3,759 of PVKU01004642.1, read as the reverse complement.
GCGCACTAGAGACCCAGGAAACCTGTCCTGTTGGTCCCCCTTTGGGGGAGGGCAATAAATGCTTTCTTCTTAGGGGCACCACGTATGGCCTTGAGAAAGTGATTTTGTGTGGAAATCAGACATGAACTTCCTCCTGAAAACATGGTGAGTGCACTTCAGGGGTGGTCATAGAGACCTTCAGGTACTTAAGGAAACAGCACCAGGAGGTCAGGTAGCCCTCAGCTGACTGCAGAGATCTCCTTGAAATAAAACTACCTTTAGTGACTGGGGGAGCTTTGTGGACAGAAAGAGTCACATAACCTCACCAAACTGAGGGAACTGAGAAGTGTAATCTTTCAGATGTTAATGATAGTGCTTTCTTATTTTCTATAAACTTGTTGGGAAAAAATTACCTTTGTATCCCATTAGCAAAAGAAAGTCATGAAAGGGCCGTTCTTAGTTCCCAATATCTGCACAGGGAAAATAAACAAGCGTGCTCCAAGAACACCTTGACCTCAGCTGGAGTGGCCTCCTGGCTGTCCTTGAAGGGGATGAGCTGTGAGCATTGTGTAAATTTACATTTTTTCTATAAGGAAAATTTACATTTTTCTATGAGATAATCAAATTAACAATGCCAACTCTCCGCCTCAGAAATATTTCAATAAATATTTTAGAAACAGTTTTAGGTATATTTCAAATATATGTTATATCATTTAATGCTCATAAAACCCTACAAGGAAAATTTCATTATTATTTCCATTTCAAAAGTGAGGAGAGGTAGTTAAGGAGAGGTGTAGTAACTGGTTAATGGATTCAAAGTCAAGGGGTCCAGGGACCTTGGCAGTTTAACTCTTGAGCCTGGACGCTCCACCACTTTGATACATACTGCCTCCCTTTAATATCTACATATTGCTAAGGGATGCATTTGACAAGTACTGGCAAATATTCAATATCTCTTCAAATCCTTAAGGTCGTTGTCACTTAAAAAACTGAACTAAAGGATGGTCTGGTTTCAACTTATAGACAGATCAAAGTTTAGCAAAACCTAGAATATGAGAGTAATTTTGAGAGTGAAGAAAATAGAAGAATTTTTGGTCAGTCTTGGAGATTATATTATATATCTGTTGCTCCACTGTTCTTCATCATTTCCATCAGGAGGACTGATGAGGGACCTTGGAGTCTTGGTTTCTGGCTGATTTTTGCCTTATTTCTAAAGTACAAAGAAACCCTAGCCATATTTTCAAACCATTCTTTCAGAACATAATTGGGCCAGGGATAATTATAGTTAGTAATCATAAATGGTAAATTATACTGGCAACAATGTTTAAATTTTAAACAATGTTTAATACTAAAAATACAGGGTAATGTATTGGCTCTATGTTCAATAGTAATGATTTTTTCATAACATAATATATTTTCAAAGCAGCTTTACACCTATAATCAGATGTAGGATTGCAAACATCTGGTTAGTTAGGTAAAAATATGTATTCTTATTACCATAACATAGAGATGAACAAGTTGTGGCAGAAATTAAATGCCTTTATTTATTTTTAGCACAAATTAACTACATGCCCTATAAGCCAGGGTGAGTAATAAAGAGTGATATAAGATATTTCTTAGCTATCAAAGAATGTGCAATCTTCATAAGGTGGGACAGTGAGTCGGTGATGGAACTAAGCTGAATCAAATAGAATTTGATTAAGGTCCCATTAGGATAATATTTTGATGCTCTGGTTCTGACTTAGTTTAATTAAATATGAACACAAAGAGAAGTTATAATTCAAACCGGTTTGGTTCATGGTTCAATTAATAGTTCATATTTCAAGACAATTAAGTATACTTATGATTTTTTTCCAGTTTAGATTTATGGTTAGTTGTAAGCAAGTTGCTAATTAAATTAAAGCACACTTGAGAAGAAAATGGAAAGAAATAGTACTGGTGTTTTTTGCAAAATTATTATGTGCATGACTCCAATATCATTTATTTTTATTACTCTGTGAAATACCTGTCATTACCCCCACTCCACAGATAAGAAAACTTAGGACATCATGTTCTCTAAGGACCTTCCACACAGTCAGTCAGTTAGACTGGGTGACAGCTAGGATTGTTCTCATCTGTTCTCGGGCTTTTATGGCTCTGATGTTCACATGACTGTTACACGGTGCATCCCTTCAGTGTGTACGAGAGTGTGGCCGTTCCGCATGGACAACTATTTCTGATTAACTTTCTATTTGTTTTTACTCGATGAGAATATTCGGCAAGCAAAACTTCGTCATGTTTCATCTACCCAAATAAGACAGCAGGAAGGCTTTGTCAAGAAACTTGTTCAAAAATATCTAGTTTAGTTTACAGTTTTAATAGCACACAACTGTTCTCTGTGTCAATGTTCACATCTGTATACTTTGGTGAATGCTTTCCAATCACATCTGCTAACTGTCATACAAATAAGGCTTTGATATTATGGAAGATGCTTACTGTCCCTAGGGAAAATCAATTCAAATTCATGGGAAAGTGATTTACAATTAAAAGAAGTGTAGAATTCATAATTCTACATCTGTTTTGGGAAGAATTACCATTTTGATTCAGTGCTGACCCTGACTCAGGAGATTTGTCTCAATATTAAGAAAGCTTTTTTTATTGTGTATTTCAAAAAATTGCAAAGAAATACAATCTAGGGGAATTCATCAGGTTTCTAGGGAGTTTGAGTTCCACACGTGCAAAGTGTCAAGTTTAAGTAAGTCATGCAAAACTCTATTTAAGGGAGTCAGCCTTTCCCTGAATATGGGAAGTGGGAAGTGCTATTCTGTAGCTAGCAAGAAACGGTTTGAATGGTGAGGATGGTGAGGAATAGATTAAACCTGCTCACAGTGACTGAGCACTGATAATAAGAGATTATTTGAAAGATGGAAATAGTCATTGGTGATGGGCTCAGCTGTTAAGACACTCACGTGTGTGCAGGCATCGGAGAGAATGGGTGAAGCCAGCGAGCGTCTTCCATCTCTGCAAATCCAGTGATCAAACAGGGTTCCTTCCTGCTGGAAGTTCTCATGCAGGCCCTGACTTGCATTCCCCAAGTGGCCCATAAGGAACACAGAATAAAGGAATAGAAATATTCCAATTAATGCAAATTAGGAAGCCCCCATGGGCTTTTGAAAATATTTTTTAATTATATTTTATTGATTATGCTATTACAGTTGTCCCATTTTCCCCCCTTCATTACCCTCCACCCTGCACACCCCCTCCCACCCACATTCACCCCTTTAGTTCATGCCCATGTGTCATAAGTTCTTTAGCTTCTACATTTCCCACGCTATTCTTGCCCTCCCCCTGTCTATTTTCTACCTACCATCTATGCTACTTGTTCTATGTACCTTGTCCCCCTCTCTCCTCTTCCCACTCCCCTATTGCTAACCCTCCATGTGATCTCCATTTCTGTGTTCCTGCTCCTGTTGTAGTGGTTTGCTTAGTTGGCTTTTGTTTTAGGTCTGGTTGTTAATACCTGTGAGTTTGCTGTCTTTTTACTGTTCATATTTTTTATCTTCTTTTTCTTAGATAAGTCCCTTTAACATTTCATATAATAGGGGCTTGGTGATGATGAACTCCTTTAACTTGACCTTATCTGAGAAGCACTTTATCTGCCCTTCCATTCTAAATGACAGCTTTGCTGGATAGAGCAATCTTGGATGTAGGCCTTTGATTTTCATGACTTGGAATACCTCTTTCCAGCCTCTTCTTGCCTGTAAGGTCTCTTTTGAGAAATCCACTGACAGTCTGATTGGA